>CAUYQV010077288.1:0-13775 GCA_963574575.1 Galagoides demidoff
TTTGGCAGTGTTGGATAGATCCTCCAATAAGAAACTAAGCAAAGAAATTTTAGACTTAAACTTAACCATTCAACAATTGCATTTAACAGACATCTACAGAACATTTCATGCTAAAAAAACTGAATACACATTCTTCTCATAAGCCCATGGAACATCCTCCAAAATTGATCACATCTTAAGTCACAAGTCTATCCTCAGCAAATTGAAAAGAATAGATTATATTCCTTGTATTTTTTTGGACAATCATTGAATAAAAGTTGAACTTAATAACAACAGGAATCTGCATACTCATACAAAAACATGAAAACTAAATAACCTTATGCTAAATGATAGGTGGGTCAGAGACGAGATCAAGAAGGAAATTACCAAATGTTTGGAACAAAATGATATTGAAGACATGAACTATCAGAACCTCTGGGATACTTTAGAGGCAGTACTAAAAGGGAAATTTATAGCATTGAAAGCCTTCCTCAAAAGAATGGAAAGAGAGGAAGTTAACAACTTAACGGGACATCTCAAGCAACTGGAAAAGGAAGAACATTCCAACCCTAAACCCAACAGAAGAAAAAAAATAACAAAAATTAGAGCATAATTAAATGAAATTGAAAACAAAAGGATTATACAACAGATCAATAAATCAAAAAGTTGGTTTTTTGAAAAGGTCAATAAAATAGATAAACCTTTGGCTAACCTAACCAGGAATAAAAGAGTAAAATCTCTAATTTCATCAACAGATATGGCAAAGATG
This sequence comes from Galagoides demidoff, assembly GCA_963574575.1. NCBI lineage: Eukaryota > Metazoa > Chordata > Mammalia > Primates > Galagidae > Galagoides > Galagoides demidoff. The sequence continues at coordinate 749 of CAUYQV010077288.1, forward strand.
AAATAACAACAGACTCCTCTGAAATTCCAAAAATCCTTCATGAATATTACAAGAAACTCTAGTCTCAGAAATACAAAAATCGGAAGGAAATAGACCAATACTTGGAAGCACACCATCTTCCTAGACTTAGCCAGAAAGAAGTGGAAATGTTGAACAGGCATATATCAAGTTCCAAAATAGCATCAACTATACAAAATCTCCCTAGAAAGAAAAGCCTGGGACCAGATGGCTTCACATCAGAATTCTACTAAACCTTTAAAGAGGAACTAGTACCTATATTACTTAACCTTTTCCAAAATATAGAAAAAGAAGGAATACTAACCAACACATTCTATGAAGCAAACATCACCTTGATCCCCAAACCAGGAAAAGACCCAACAAGAAAAGAGAATTATAGACATATCTTTAGTGAATATTGATGCAAAAATATTCAATAAGATCCTAGCAAACAGAATCCAGCAGCACATCAAACAAATTATACACTATGACCAAGTGGGTTTTATCCTAGGGTCTCAAGGCTGCTTCAATATATGTAAATCTATAAATATAATTCATCACATAAACAAAATAAAAAACAAACACCATATGATTGTCTCAATTGATGCAGAGAAAGCTTTTTATAATATCCAGCATCCTTTCATGATCAGAACACTTAGGAAAATTGGTATAGAAGGGACATTTCTTAAACTGATAGAAACCATCTACAGCAAACCCACAGCCAATATTATATTGAATGGAGTTAGATTGAAATCATTTCTGCTAAGATCAGGAAGTAGGCAAGGTTGCCCATTGTCTCCACTGCTTTTTAACATTGTAATAGAAGTCTTAGCCATTGTAGCTAGGGAAGAAAAGGTGATCAAGGGTATCCATATAGCGTCAGAAGAGATCAAACTTTCACTCTTTGCAGATGATATGATTGTATATCTGGAAAACACCAGGGATTCTACTACAAAACTCAGACTTATTAGCAAGAACTCAAACTTATCAGCAAGAAAAGAACAAGTGATCCCATATCAGTGTGGGCTGAGAAACTTCTCTGAAGAAGTCAGGTGCATGGCCTACAGAGACATGAAAAAATGTTCATTATCTTTAATCATCAGACAAATGAAAATCAAAACTACTTTGAGATATCATCTAACTCCAGTAAGATTAGCCCATATCACAAAATCCCCAAACTAGAGATGTTGGCATGGATGTGGCAAAAAGGGAACACTTCTGCACTGCTGGTGGGAATGCAAACTAATATGTTCCTTTTGGAAAGATATTTGGATATCACTTAGGGATCTAAAAATAGACCTGCCATTCAATCCTTCAATTCCTCTACTAGGTATATTTCCAGAAGACCACAAATCGCTTTGTAACAAAGATATTTGTACCAGAATGTTTATTGCAGCCCAATTAATAATTGCTAAGTTGTGGAAGAAGCCCAAGTGCCCATCGACCCATGAATGGATTAATAAATTGTGGCATATGTACACCTTGGAATATTATGCAGCCTTAAAAAAGATGGAGATGTGGCTCGGCGCCTGTGGCTCAATTGGCTAAGGCGCCAGCCACGTACACCTAAGGTGGCGGATTTGAATCCCCAGCCTGGGCCCACCAAACAACAATGATGGCTGCAATCAAAAAATGGCTGGGCGTTGTGGCGGGCACCTGTGGTCCCGGCTACTTGGGAGGTGGAGGCAGGAGACTCGCTTGAGCCTAGGAGTTGGAGGTTGCTATGAGCTGTGATGCCATGGCACTCTACCCAAGGGCATAGCTTGGGGCTCCGTCTCAAAAAAAAAAAAAAGATGGAGATGTTATCTCTTTCATGTTTACATGGATGGAGCTAGAACATATTCTTCTTAGCAAAGTATCTCAAGAATGAAAGAAAAAGTATCTGATGTACTCAGCCCTACTATGAAGCCAAGTTATAAACACCCACACTTTCATAGGAAAGCTATATCCCAACTGTAGCCCAAGAAAAAGGGGAAAGAAGAGAGAGAGGGGAGGGAAAGGGGGAGGATGTGTGGGGGGAGGGTAATTGGTGGGACCACACCTACAGTGCATTTTACAAGGGTACAAATTAAATCTACTAAGTGTAGAATATAAATGTCTTAACACAATAACTAAGAAAATGTGATGAAGGCTATGTTAACCAGTTTGATGGAAGTATTTCAAATTGTATATAAAACCAGCACATTGTACCCCATAATTGCATTAATGTACACAGTTATGATTTAATTTTTAAAAAGTTGCAGAAGACATTAACAAATGGAAGAACATATGATACCCTTGGCTGAGAAGAATCAACATTGTTAAAATGTCTATAATACCCCAAACAATTGATAGATTTAATGAAATCTCCATAAAACATCAATATCATAGCCAGGCACTGTGGCAGGTGCCTGTAGTTCCAGCTACTTCGGAGGCTGAGGCAAGAGAATTGCCTAAGCCCAAGAGCTGGAGGTTACTGTGAGCTGTGACACCATAGCACTCTACCAAAGGTGATCAAGTGAGACTCTATCTCTAAAAAAAAAAAAAAAAATCATACATTGAATAACTAAAATAAGAAAGTTCTTCATTTTGTATGGAAACAGAAAAAAACCCATATAGCCAAAGCAATTCTTAGTAATAAAAATGAATCTGGAAACATCAGTCTACTGGATTTCCAGTTATATTACAAGTCTACCATGATCAAAACAGCATGGTATTGGCACAAAGATAGAGAAACAGACATATTGGAACAGACTAGAAAACCAAGAGATGAACCAGTATTCTATTGCCATCTGATTTTTTTTTTTTTTTTTGAGACAGAGTCTCACTATGTCACTCAGGGTAGAGTGCCATGGCGTCCAGCTCAAGCAACCTCAAACTCTTGGGCTTAGGTGATTCTCTTGCCTTAGCCTCCCAAGTAGCTGGGATTACAGGCGCCCACCACAATGCCTGGATATTTTTTTTTTTTTTGGGTTGTAGTTGTCATTGTTGTTTGGCAGGCCTGGGCTGGATTTGACCCCCCGCCCCCAGCTCTGGTGTACATGGCTGGCATCCTAGCCACTGAGCTACAGGCACTGAGTCAATGTGATCTGATCTTTGATAAATCAAACAAAGGCATACATTAGGGAACAGAACCCCTATTCAACAAATGGTACTGGGAAAACTGGATAACCACATGTGAAAGACTGAAACTAGGTCTATACCTTTCGCCACTTACAAAAATTGACTCAAGATGGATAAAAGATTTAAATTCTAGGACACAAAATGATTACATTCTTAGAAGGAAGTATGGGTAAAACTCTTGCTGATGTTTGCCTGGGGAAAGATTTTATGAAGATAGTTCCAATGGTGATCACAACAACAACAATAATTTTAAAAGTGGGACTTAATTAGGCTAAAAAGCTTCTTCATAGTTAAGAGACAATAAGTAGAGCAAACAGATAACCTTCCAAAATAGGAAAAGATATTTGCATTTTACAAATCTGACAAAAGGTTGATAACTGGAACTCACATTAATCAACAAGAGCAAACAATCCCTTCTACTACTGGGCAAGAGACATGAACAGAGGCTTTTTTGAAGAAGACAGATGAGTTGTTGACAAACACGTCAAAAAATGCTTGTCATTTCTAATAGTCAGAGAAATGCAAATCAAACCACCCTGAGATATCATCTAACCTCAGTGAGAGTAGCCTACATCACAAAGTCTCAAAGGTGCAGATGCCAGCGCAGATGTGGAGAGAAGGAAACACTTTTATACTGTTGATGGGATTGCAAACTAATACAACTTCCTTGGAAAGAAGTATGGAGAATCCTCAAAGAAGTAAAAGTGGACCTTCTATTTAATCCAGCAATCACATTACTGGGCATCTACTGAGAAGAGAAAAAAAATCATTTTATCATAAGGACATTTGCATTTGACTGTTTATTGCAGCTCAATTTACAATTGCCAAGATGTGGAATCAAATCAACCCAAGTGCCCCTTGACCCAGGAATCAATTAATAAACTGTGGTTCATGTGGTAAACCATGGAATACGATTCAGCCATAAAAACATGGAGACTTTGTATCTTTTATATTAACCTGGATGGAATTGGAGAACATTTTCCTTAGTAATGTATCTTGAGAATAGAAAAGCAAATATCCAATGTACTCAATACTGATATGAAACAGTAGATAAACAAATATATGGCCACAGCTAAACTCAAGCGGAGGGGGAGGAGGGAGAGGAATTGGTGTGCTCCTACCTAATTGGCACAATTCAAGGGTATATGGCACACCTCCTGGAGGAGCAGTACAACTTTGACTTTACATAACAAAAGCAAATGATGTAAACTAATTGTCTGTATCCTCATAGTAATCTGAAATTTAAAAAAATAAGAATTCTGGTTACTTGAGCTGATTAATCCTGTTCATTTGTTTATACCAGTTTGAGTCCACTTGCCTCCATAGCCGATAGGGACAAAGACAGTAATGGGCCCTAAAAATGCAGATAATTTAAAATTCTTGTGTCTAGGAAAAGAGTAAAGAGCATGTGTCACAAACACCAAAAAGCCACAGACTGGGTGGTTTACCTAGAAGGAATTTATTTTTCACTGTATGGAGGCTGGTCAAGGGAGTTCCTAATGAGGACTCTCTTCCAGGCTTATGAACAGCCACCTTTTTGCTGTGTTTTTACAGGGAGAGAGAGCGATATCTAATCTTTTTCTATTCTTGTAAAGGCACTAGTCCAATCATGGGCCCTGTCCTCGAAACTCATCTAAACCCAGTTACCTCCCAAAGGCACCACCTCCAAATTCCATCCCCATTAGGGGTTGGAGATTCAGTGTATGAAATTTAGGGACACAAACAGTCAGTCTCTCATAGCATGTTGAAGATTGCCATTGGGTGGTGTTTCAGTGGGAAATAAATAGCAAAACTCTGTAATTGTTCTTGCTTTCCCTGGAGTGTAGACATTTCTATGTAATTTTTACCTCACATCTCCTGAAAAATGAAGGGACATTTGCCCTTAAGAGGGGAAGCTTTCTAGGCAACAAATTAGGAGGTGGTGTCTTTTTTTTTTTTTTTTTTTTTGAGACAGACCTTATTATGTCACCCTCGGTAGAGTGCCATGGCATCACAGCTCACAGAAACCTCAAACTCTTGGGCTCAAGTGATTCTCTTGCCTCAGCTTCCCAAGTAGCTGGGGCTGCAGGTACTCACCACAATGCTTGGCTACTTTTTTTTAAATGTAGTTGTCATTGTTGTTTAGCAGGCATGGGCCAGGCTTGAACCCACCATCCCTGGTGCATGTGGCTGGCGCTGTAACCACTGAGCTATGGGTGCCGAGCCAGGAGGTGATTGATGTCTTATAGTTGGTAAGCTGATGAGAATCATCCGGACCTGTTGGTCAGAAGCATGGAACTATTTCAAGACACCATGTCACCTCTGTAGCTATGAATATAGATGAGAGAATGACCTTCCAGTCTTTCCACAATTGTCAGGAACTTGCCATTTTGTGGATGCTTAAGGAGACATCTACCCTCCTCACAGATCCAAATGGGATGACCAGAATGGAGAGGAATTAGTGAACTATTAAATTATTTCCAACTGTGGTAAAATACACATAAAATTTTCACCATTTAAAGTATACAATTGAGTAACATTTACTGTTTGTGCAATCATCACCACTGTCTAGTTCCAGAACATTCCAGCACCACTAAAAAGAAACCCATTTCTGCTAGCAGTCACTCCTCATTCCCCCTACACTCAACCCATGGCAACCACTCATCTGCCTTTTGTCTCTATGGGTTGCCTAGTTGGGAAATTATATGTACACAGAACGTGTGACATTTTGTGTCTGGTATCTTTCATTGAGAATGTTTTCAAGGTTCATCTATGTTGTAGAATGCATCACAATTTCCTTCCTTTTTGAGGCTGAATAATACATATCTTATTGCATGAATGTGCCATATTTTGTGTTTCCAATCATTAGCCAGTGGGCATGGGTTGGGTTGTTTTCCTCCTTTTGGCTACTGTGAATAGTGCTGAGCTATTAACTATTACTCTGCCTTCCTTAGCACTCTTGTGACACCAGTTGGATTCACTGCTGTCATAATACCTGTTGCCCTGTATCTCATCTTCCACCAAAACCCCTTACTTGTTTGGGTGTGGTCATTTTTCAGGTTGGCAAATAAGGTCAAATAAGTTTCCTGCTAGCCTAGAAAATGCTAAAAATACTGCTTATATCTTTTGGGGTCAATCACATTGCCCATCTGTATCATAATCTCTATGAAAAATTTCAAATCATCCCCCAATGGTGAGCTTATGATACCTCATTTACTTAGCTGTCTGTTTTCCAATTATTTCTCCACCAAACAATGTGAGGATGAAGCAAAGCCATGCAAACTTATTCTGAAGACAGAGAATGCCAAGACTTAAGAGAACTAAGATGTAGTCTTCAAAAGGAATAACTCTTGGAGGCCAGGCATAGAGGCTCACACTTGAAATTTCAGCAATCTGGGAAGCTGAGGCAGAAGGATAGCTTAGTGCCAGGAGTTTGACACCAGCCTTGGTAACATAGCAAGATCCCATCTTTACAAAAATAAAACTACAAAATTACCCAAGTGTGATGGTGTGTGCCTTTGGTTTCGGCTATTTGGGAGCTGAGCTGGGAGGATTGACTGAGCCCAGGAATTTGAGGCTGCCATGAGCTATTATCATGTCACTGCACTCCGGCCTGGGGGACAGGGTGAGAGCCTGTCTCTAAACAGAAGAAGGAGAAGGAGAAAAGATTCTTGGAAATTAAAGTGAAAAGAAATAGAGCAAAATTGGATGTAAACAGGGACTATTTAGGCCCCTTCAAGACAAAAGAGAACCACAAAATTGGAGGTCTCACAAGACATTCCTGCAACTGACAAGACAAGCAAAATAATCCACTAAAAAAGTCAGTGCTGTTACTTCGGATCTCTTGTAAAAATGACCCAGTTAAAAAATGAACAAAAGAAAAGTTGAATCCATGCAGAGTCATTGCAAAAATTCAGTAAATGACAATGCACACAAATAAACTAAAAGAAAGTAGTCGCTCATCCCCACACCTATTCACACAAGGACACATGAAGCAGAAAAACATTAAGTCAACTCCCTAGTAGAAATTAAATATAGTCAAGCAAGCAATTTAGGATATGGAAAGGCACCTTCAATTAAAACCACAAACTCATAAACTAAGTTCTGAAGAGAGAAGAAGAGAAAAATAGGGAGAAATAAAGAGAAAGTTGAAACAACTCAGGAAAGAAATGAAAGAAAAACATAAAATTATCTCAGAGATGCAGAATAAATTGGAAAGTTACCATATCACTCCCATGACACTCTTCACACTCGTTTCAATTCTCCAACAAACCAAAAACTCATGCCCACACAGAAACCTGCACATGGATGTTTGTAGTAGCTTTATTCATAATTGCCCAAACTTGGGCAGCACCTGTGGCTAAGTGAGTAGGGTGCCAGCCCCATATACTGAGGATGGCAGGTTCAAACTCAGCTCTGGCCAAACTGCAACAAAAAATAGCTGGGCGTTGTGGCAGGCGCCTGTGGTCCCAGCTACTCAGGAGGCTGAGGCAAGAGAATTGCCTAAGCCCAGGAGTTGGAGGTTACTGTGAGCTATGACACCACAGCACTCTACTGAGAGCAATAAAGTGAGACTCTGTCTCTAAAACAACAACAACAACAACAACATCAACAAAAATATAATTACCCAAACTTGGAAGCAACCAAGATGTCCTTTGATAGGTGTGGGGATAAGTAAACTCTGGTACATCCAAACAATGGAATATAATTCAGCACTATAAAGAAATGAGCTCTCAAGTCATGAAAACACATGGAGGAATTCTTAAAAACCCACAAAAAGTATTTCCCCAGGTTCATTTGCTCACCACAGAAAAAGCCAATTATTGAAACAATGAGGATTTTGACAAAAAAATTTATTCTGGAGGACATCAACCAGGATGTGGAAGGACTGCCTCAAATCTGCCTCCCTGATTGACAGGACCAGGGAATTTTCTAGAGGTGAAATGAATAATTCATGGAGTAAGAATCATTGTATGTTTAGAGCAGAGTGCAGGGTGAAAAAATGCAGTGAAAAATCACACACTGTAAAAAAAATAATGGATAATAAACTTCTCATAGAGTGGATGTTTTAGTAATATGAACTAGGGTTATTATCAGTCATTCTTTTGGTCTTTTGCACAGGTGAGAAGTGGGGATTTGGTTGCTCAGTGGGTCCTTGGGCAAGACCTGTAGTGGGATGCTACTTATCTTGAACAAATAGGTGGTGTAAGGCATTGTAGTTATCTCACTGGCTGCAGGAAGGTTCTGATGTTTCTGAAACACACACACACACACACACACACACACATACAACATGGGATGGATCGGTGAAATAGAAAGTTACAAAGTTCTGGTCAGCAAATCTTACTGGCCCGAGAAATTTAATTACAATCTTATAGGGGTGCCCTTATGTGGAACTAGTTGCTTTTCTCTTGCTATTTTCAGAAATCTCTTATAGTCTTTGACTTTTGACAGTTTGACTATAATGTACCTTGGGAAAGACCTTGGACTGCGTCAATTTGGAATTCTCTTAGCTTCTTGTATTTGAATGTCTAAATCTCTTCTTAAGCTTGGGAAATTTTTAATTATTATTTTGTGAAACAGATTTTCTATGCCTTTGCACTTCCCTTCTCTACTGGTACAGCCAAATTTCAAATATTTGATCACTTTATGGAGTCCCATATGTTATGTAGGCTATGTTGCTCCTTTTTAAAACATTCTTTTTTATGTCTTTTTTTTTTTTTTTTTTGGTCTCACAGAATTATTTTTAAAAACCTGTGTTCAGTTCTGCAATTCTTTCTGATACTTCATCTAGTCCATTGTTGAAATTGTCAGCTGCAATTTTTATTTCATCCATTGAGTTCTTTAGTTCCAGGATTTCTGTTTAGCTCTTTTTTATGCTATCTATCTCTTTGGTGATATTCTCATTCATACTCTGAATTGTTTTGGTGATTTCTTTGTGTTTTTTGATTTTTTCTGTTCTGTTTTGTTTTTGAGACATGATCTTATTAAGTTGCCCAGGCTACTCTGGAGCTCTTTGGGCACAAAAGATTCCTCTGTTTCAGCATCCCATGTAGCTAATATTATAGGCAAATGCTACCACAACTAGGTAGTCTTTGTACTGTATCTGTGTTCTCTTTTATCTCACTGAGCTTCTTTGATGTCAATATTTTGAATCCTTTATCAGGACTTTAACAAATTTCTTCTTTACTGGAATTGTTTACTGAAGAATTATTGTATTCTTTTGAACATGTCACATTTCTTTGCTTCCTCATGTTTCTTGTGTTCTTATATTGATAACTGTGTACCTAGACCAGTGATTTTCAGCTGGTGTGCCGAGGCATACTGGTGTGCAATGAGAGGATCTTAGGTATGCCATGAAAAATTTTAAAGATCATTAATTAAATTATTTTTGGAAAAAAGTTCAAAGCACAATAAGTATATTCTTTTTTTTTTTTACTCTTTTTTGGGGGGATCAACATAATTTAAATGTGCCACAGAAGTTTAAGTATAGATTCAAGTGTGCTGAGAGATAAAAAAAGATTGAAAAACACTGATCTAGAGTGACAGTCACTTCTTCCAATATTTGGAATTGGCTTTTGTAGGAGAAGACATCTCCCTGTTGATGTATCTGTGGTATTGGTTGGGTAGTGTGATTTAGCTTTGCTTTGGGGGACATGCACTAGTGTAGTCTCTATATGAGTTCTTTGGCTATAGATAGTGTCAGTGGTGTCTGTAATTTTGTTAGTGGCTTTGGCTGTGGTTGTTAGTAGAAGCTGAAGTGATATTTTTCTGGGGACAGGAACAATAGCTGGGCAAGTCTTTGTGTCTCAGAAGCGGCAGCATCAGAACAATCATACTATCCTTGGGCCTCTGGGAGAAGTGTGCACATACTAGTGTGTGAGGTGAACACAGCTCTTTGGACATTGTCCTTGGGTGCTTGTGGCAGTGGTTCTAGGCCCATTTTCAGGCCTCCTGATGACTGGGGTGACCACCAGGGCAGGACAATACCTAGGTCTTGGGCTGGCATTATCAGGTGGTAGAAGCAGTGGTAGTGATCAGAATGTGTGCAAGTGTATCATGGCCTCACTGTTGGAGGTGAGGGGACATCTCCCAAGGATTCCTTGTCACTTCTCTGTTGAACTCCAGTGTTCTTTCTTAGATGTTCCACCTGAAGTGTGGTTATCTAGTCTCTATTTTCTTTGAGGAGGAGGCAAGTCCCATATGCTTCTAGTAAACCACCTGAAACTGCCTCTGCATTGACCATTTTAAAACTGCAATTGAAGAGGGCTGAGCCTGATGGCTCATGCCTGTAATCCCAGCATTCTGGGAGGCTGAGGTGGGTGGATTGCCTGAGCTCACAGATTTGAAACCAGCCTAAGCCAGAGCAAGACCTCATCTCTAAAAAACAAAAAGCCCAGGAGTTGTGGCAGACACCTGTAGTCCCAGCTATATGGAAGGCTGAGGCAAGAGAATTGCTTAAGCCCAAGAGTTACTGGTTGCTCTGAGCTCTGACACCATAGCACTCTACCGAGGACAACAAAGTGAGACTCTGTCTCAAAAATAAATAAATAAATAAATAAAATTGCAATTGAACACATTTTCAATACAATGTACCAGTCTTAAATATACAGCTCAAGACATTTTTACATAAGAATACACCAAGGATCAAAACATGGAATATTTCTTCTCAGATCAAAATATTTCTATCACATGGAAGAATCCCTTCTGCAACCTACTCCTGGTCAATCTATACCCACTCCTTTTGGATAACTCCATTTTCAGTTCACATCAAAGATTAGTTCTGCCCTTTCTTGAAATTCATATAAAATCAAATCTTAGAGAATGTGCTCATCTCTGGGTTCTCTCATTCTTTTGCAAGATTCATCCATGCTATTGCACATATCAATACTTTGCTTTTTCATTTTCTTATAGTTTTCCACAAAACTGTGGTATTAATATGCCATAGCATTTCTTTTCATTCATTGGATGTTCACCATATGGTTTCAAAAAGTGAGACCATTCTCGCTCAGCATCCGTAGCTCAGTGAGTAGGGTGCCAGCCACATACACTGAAGCTGGTGGATTCGAGCCTGGCCCGGGCCTGCTAAACAACAATGACAACTGCAGCCAAAAAATAGGTGGGTGTTGTGGTGGGCACCCGTAGTCCCAGCTACTTGGGCGGCTAAGGCAAGAGAATCACCTAAGCCCAAGAGTTTGAAGTTGTGAGCTGTGATGCCATGGCTCACAGTGAGACTTTGTCTCAAAGAAAAAAAAGTGACACCATTCTGAATAAAGCTGCTCTGAATCATTTTTCTGTAGGTTTCTGTGCAAAAGAATAGGCAAGTCAGGTGAGCAGACTTAAGATTGGCTGCTTGGAGTTATTTCTGTGGGCCCTGGGCATAGGGGCTGCCCCAACTGTCTGGCTTCTTGTCCTGGGGTGATTAGGGCAGAGGAGAGTGGTCCGGATTATAGAGCCCAAGAAGGGAGGTGGAGGATGTGGACTCTGGACTGGTTGGTTGTGTTTGAAAATCTCACCCCTAGGAGGAGGACTCTTCCCAAGGAAGGGTACCACAGAGGAAGCAAGAGGCACTGGGACTCAGGCATATTATGGATTGCCCAGAGCAGTGTCTGTCTGGTATATGGATGCAGGGCAGATGCTAAACATAGGTCTTGAACGGTGAAACATGGTTTCACATAGTGGGGTGTGGTACACAGGCTCATGTTCTGCCTGGGCTTTGCTTTGCAGCTTCATGAAGTAGTGGGGCCAAGGGGAACCAAATAACATCTGGGAAGAAGATTGTGTAGAATTTAACAGCTGGAACTGGAATGATGCCAAATGAGAGGATTTCAATTTCCGGATCTGCAAAAAGTCCACAGCCTCCTGCTCCAGCTAGGAAGGGCAGTTTCCTTCCTTGGCCCCTGCTGCCCTGACCCAGACTGCTGAACAGCAGAATTTTACCCACTCTAAAGGCAAGGTTCCTTCCCTCCCTTCCCCTTCCCTAGACACTAACAAAAGCCCTGGGACTGGTCTCTGTCAGATTCCTTATCCCTAAGGGTCTGCATCCTGTTCTGTCCTTCACCTGCTGCCTGCTGGTTCTCCTGGCTTAGAGGTTGTGCTTCTGGCCCATTCCTGGAGCTTTAGACGTGAGCTGGTGTGGGTGCATTCAGGGGCTTGGTGTGCTCCATTAATCTCTCTTCCTTTCCAAGATCAGAATATTTGAACGGCCCTGTGTGGCTGCCACGTCCTTGGGGCTTTACCCCATCCATGCCCACTTTCCATCTGCTCACCGTCCATCTATTATCCGCTGCACCCCTTTGCCTGAGCATTTTCTGGTTGCAATGGTCATCTTGAAGATTGGAAGCTCCAGGGAATTAAGTTCCCCAATTCCCCAAAGGCACCTGAGGATGACACCGAAGTGCCACCCAGCACCTTACACACAGCTTTTTATTGTTCTTTGCATCTCTTCTGTTTGACTGTTTCTGAGTTGTATCCTTTACAATCAACTGATAAACATAAAGTGTTTTCCTGAGATCCTGGTATGGGTAATTTTAGCGAATTCCTACACCCAAGAGTGGCTGTGGGAACCCTCAATTTGTCACCAGCCAGGTGGAAGTGTGAGTAGGCTCGTGGCTGGCATCTGCAGTAGGGTCATTCATGAGAGACTGAGCCTTTTAACTTGTGGATTTTGGTGATAATGCCAAGTAACTTTTGTGAGGACAACTGTGAGTTCCCAGCATACAAAAAGGAATACTGTGTTCTGCTAGTTTGGAGTACTAAGTAACATGTTTACAAAGTAAATTCAGCGGCTCGGCGCCTGTGGCTCAATCGGCTAAGGCGCCAGCCACGTACACCTAAGGTGGTGGGTTCGAATCCCCAGCCCGGGCCCGCCAAACAACAATGATGGCTGCAACCAAAAAATGGCCGGGCGTTGTGGTGGGTGCCTGTGGTCCCAGCTACTTGGGAGGCG
>CAUYQV010077291.1:0-46417 GCA_963574575.1 Galagoides demidoff
CTGTGGTCCCAGCTACTTGGGAGGCGGAGGCAGGAGACTCGCTTGAGCCCAGGAGTTGGAGGTTGCTATGAGCTGTGATGCCATGGCACTCTACCCAGGGGGATAGCTTGAGGCTCCATCTCAAAAAAAAAAAAAAAAGAATCTTTCTTATACACTCTGATAATTTCATAGCATTTTTAATGCAGTTTAATGATAATCAGGAAATAAAGTGATTAATCCAATTTTCTTGATCAGGAAATGAAATGATTCAGAATATTCCTTAAAATCTTTACATTAAAATTTTGTAAATCTACTATGCTAGAAGTTGAGGTGAACATTTCTGTGTCCCTGATGATGCTTTTGAAGTCAATTAAAATATTTGGAACTTGTGTATCAACACACAGATAAGTAATAGATTTAAACAAATACCTTACTTGTTTTTGATTAACAAAAGTGTGTGTATAATAATAGCCTATTCAAAGAATTGTAATATTCTGTAATATTACTTAACTATAAATTTAGCTATTAACAATATTAATGGTTTAATTACTAACCATGATTCTTATTTTGATATATATATAACAAAGTTGAATGGACAATTTCTAAGGGAAATATTGTTAATCAAATTAGCCTGGTGCTCTTTAATGAGCCTGACCCCTACAGTGTTGCATTGTTCTAAATTGGATCTGATCTGAAATCAAAGATAATGATCATCTTTATCTGCTTATCTTTAAAGTTATCTAGATATTATAATAAGCTCTGAAGCCAAGTACTGAGCATATTTGATTAATATGATTACTAAATTATTAGTAATCATATTATTATTTTTTCAAGTGTAGGAAGTGAGAATTATTATTATTATAATCAAGCATTATTATTTTTAACGATGATATACATAACCAATAAGAAAGACATATTAAGAGAATTTCCCTTTTTGACTCAGCACCTGATTTGCAAAGTGATACGTGAATAGATTCATAGCAATTCTGTCTTGGTATCTTGAGTAAATCATAGTTGTGACTTATGGGCAATAATTCTTTTCAATGAGCTCTTGTAATGCTGAAAACCACAAGAATGAGACTTGAGTAGTTTTTCAGCCATCAGGGCTCCAAGATAGAATTGTAACCAAAATAGGAACTGACCTGAACATTCATAATGAATGAACAACTCCCTGGTGTATTCTCTCTGGTTTCTGAAGCCTGGGTTTATCATTGCCCTACTGGTTTCCTCAAAAAGTCTGCTGCAAATGAAGTGTTTTTAAACTAATCAGTGTGTGTGTGTGTGGGGGGGGGTAGTAGTGCTCTTTTCACAGCATCAGATTCAGATGCAAGGACATAATAGGAACAGTCAGGCCAATCCGAGATAGTTTTATGCCCTCCAGAGTGGGTCATTCTTAAGTCCGGTTAAAGGAATGCTTCAGCCCTGTGACTGTGACAACAGTTACTGGGAAGTCAGGACATGCCACTGTACTGACCTGTGTAGTCCTGCGTCACTGCATATGGTTTCATACAGGAAAGTGAACCCTCTCACCATTTTCCCATGCAACTGAGACAATACAGCCCAACTCTCTGCCCAGTTTTGCATCAAACACTTACATTAAACTGGCAGCTGCAATATGATCGATTCCACAAAGAATGTACTTTGTGGTAAAAAGGGAATCTTCAGCCTAAGATACAGGCTTATGCGCTTTCCTCTCTCTCTCTCTCTCTCTCTGGATACCTTGCTAGATGTGGGTGGGGTGTATAAATAAACCACATGTGCATGAAGATAATGACATTTCTAGAAAGATCATTAATCTAAATATATTTTTCTTTTGTAAAAGTAAAGATACAGAATATAAATCATATCATTATATTAACAAGCCTTTTCTTCTTAGTGTTGTAGGTTCTGAACTTTTAGATAGCTATGACATTTCTAACATTAAATGAGTGAAATACTCATGAACTTTTCCACTGCTGTTAGTTGAGTTGTTATTTTTTTAAACATAACACGGTATGTACTGTTAATACTATTGGACAAAGAGCCTGAATAGGAAGACAAATTCAAACCAGATATCTGTATTCTGACTATCATCCACCTTTACTCTCTTTTTTGATATTTTTCTAGTGTTTAAAATCCACTTTGTTACTCACAATAACATTTCTATTGATGGATTAACTTCCTTGACCCCGTTTTGCAAATGAAAACTGAATACACGCTAAGCTGGTGAAAGAGTCTGTTTTGAATCAATAGCTCTCGCAATCGTCTTTGTTTATCCTACTAAACCATCTCTCTTTGCACTAAATTTCAATAAAACCAAATGGCAACCGTATGACTGTTAGAAATATTTTAACATCATCGGAAATCAAAATTTCAAACATCTGAGAGGAACCAAAAAAAAAAAAAAAGCAGATTCTCATAATATTTTGATCCTTGGATACATTTCAAAGTGTTAGTAGCACACAGTGCATACCTGAACTTTGGGAGATTTTTTAAATTCCTGAGGGATTTATCTTGATACTTTTGTCCTTAGTGGTTGTCCATTTTAATACTGTGATAGATTATAGCACGTCCATCACATTTACTATGGCTCAAATTGCAGGACCGCAGCACCACTAATTTTTGCCAAGGGATGGTAGAGGCTGTGTATGTGTTTTAACTGGCAGTACATTCCAAATGCACCTGACAACCCTTAAATTTCACTAACTTTTCAAAAGTCAAATTTGACATAATTTTTGACAAAAATCAAAATTGATTTTTTAGTTTCATTTTAGGCACATTAGCATGATGAAAATTTATTAAGTGGAAAGGTAGAATTACCTTTAAATTTCGGAGTGTACAAAAATCATTAGGTTTCATTAAATCTCCAAATCTTCAAGTGTAATTGTTGGAAGGTAACATTTTTTTCATGGGTCTTTTAGATATCTTCACATTTTATGAGCAGAGGCATGGACTCCCTTGGTTGCAGACCATTTTTAAGGTTGTTTATACAGTGAAGAATGTTACAAGACAGTGTCTCCTTACTAATCAAAAGGCTGGTTTGCAGCTAGCCTTGGGAAATGTAACGTCTTCCTCTGCATGAGCATGCTGTACCTATTACAAACTATTCAGGTTCTCTCGCCTAGGTTTCCTATCCTATGGTACCACTCATTGTATGTGCAGATGTCACCTATCCCTCTTCCCACTGCCTGATAGGAACACAAGAAATGCTGGTAATCTGCTACTGCTTCTTTTGTGGGTAATCAAGTTCTTTATAGTGACCAAAAGCCAATGCCTTCTGCCAGGGCCCTTGAAAGCATGGCAGGCTAACTTGTTACCTTATGAGTAGTGTCAAGTTCCGGATCCTCTGCAATTTTGACAATGTTGATTGTTATTTTTTGGACATTCTAGATGATCCCACAAATAAAGGACTATACCCCATTTATTCATTTTTAAATATGAGTCCCCAAAGTGATACAGATCCCTGATTTTCAAAGAAAGCCAGGCAAAAATTGTCACAATGTCACAGAAATGAGTATAGATTTTGACATGTCTGTTCCTGTGTATATGTGTGTATTTCTGCTTGGCAGTTAATATTGTGCAAGCCAAACTGAATGATTACAGATGAAATTCAGCATTCGGAAGTAATAATAACAGTTAACCTAACACATAATCAAGAGCTTAATATAGACCTGATATTGACCTAAATGCATTTCTTATGTTCATTTAGGTGACTCATAGTTGGTTACAAGGAAACACTTTTTTTCAAAATATTTGAAAATTGATTATGTGTGTTAGGTAGAAGTTACACAACAAACAAACTTTGCCATTATATTTATTCTAGAAATTAGGCTTTATACTTTGAATTAATATGTTTTATGAATAAAACAAAATAACTTGGTATTTATTATGACTAAATTGTCATGAACCAAGTCCCATATATATGAACTTAGTTTTTTTGAGTCCTTTTAGATCGGAATGAAAATTTACATGAATTTTAAATGTTTATTTGCAAAGTAGGGCTAGCACTTGAAATAGAAACATTTTGTAAAATGTTTCAGATTTGGGATGTCAGACTTGTTCTCCTTTTGATTGGAAAGTTCAATTGGACCTTTCAGTAGCTGAGATGTAGGTCAAATATCTGGTATTGGTTAACAAATGGTTATTTATATTTGATTGGACATCATAATTCACCCATGTATCAGTGTACATACTTTTAGAATATGGTAAGTATGTTGTACTCTGGAAGGGTCATTATCATGACTTGGGCAGTTCCTCTGGGAAAAGGATTTGGGCCAGTATCTTCTGAATTCATAGTTAGCAAGTTGATCCAAGTCCCATAGATATGTAATTCTTAACATTTGTCTTTGGTAATGTTTCTTGAGGTGCCTGATAATCTTTATAAATGGAATTCTACTGATTTCTGCAGTATGCTGACCATTATACCATATATTTACATGAATTCTAAGAATATTTTCCTTAGATACGCTTTGTCTCTAGACAAATATGTAGTGGTCAACTTTTGACCGCTTCTCTTTAATTTGAGAAGCAAATTAAAGCACTAAAAGATCATAAGCAATAAAGAACCCTCTCTTCATGTCCACAGGGCATCACGAAAATTCCCCAAATTTCTGTTTGTATTACTTAATTTTAATATATATCTGCAAACATTGGAATAGTGGTAAGGAAAGCAGAGTACAGCAACTATGGTATCTCTAAAAACACGATACTATTCCTGGAGACTTAGAATCTCAACATTATTTTTGGCTTTAAGTGCAGAAAATCTTGAAGTTTCTAATTATTAGTTGCTGCAAATACTGTACTATCTATACTGTTAGTAGTATTCGTATTCAATGTAGATCACAGCATGCAGATGTGTGTGCATTCATGTATGCTATATGGATTCAGTGATAAACCATAGGGTGTTTTTATTATTGTGCTTGAAATAATACCAAAATTAATACAATTTGTTTTTTCTAGAATTTAGCATATATTTCTAAAACAGTGACACATAAAAGTAAATAGATTATGAATTAAGGACCATGAGCATGTGCATGTTTCTTTAAACAGATCAAATCCACGTTACCTTTATATCACACATCACAGAGAGCCCCACTCTACAGTAATAAGATACATCCTTTCATCAGTTGGGGTTTGTCAGACACCACCTGTGTGAGTGATATGGAAAGAAGGTTTTATTTTGAGAATTAGACTTATACTCATGGGAGCTGATGAAGTAATTTACGGAAGGCTATTGCCTCCAAGACAGGCAATGGCCTAAAGTAGTTGTAGATAATGAGAACTGACATTAGGAAGGCAGAGCTGGTTAAAGTGAGAAGAGCAAGCACAAACTGGTAGCCACACACACAAGTGACTAGCATCTTGTCTTTTCCTACCTCTGACCTTCTTTGGGTCAATTTGGGTGACATAAAGTGGAACCTGGTGCCCTTTGCATTGGAGCCGCACAGGATCTGAGTAGGCCCTGCAAAAGCTAAAGAATAAGATCTGGTGGGAACTGGAGCTGTTGCACTCCCAGGTACTGCCCTGTGCTAACAGTGGCCAGCAGCTGAGAACAGCCTGGATAGTGTTATGGTTGCAGTTTCATTTATGCCTCCCAAATTTCATGCAATTTTTTTACAACCAAACTTAACCTATGGGAAAGAGAATTCTAGCTAATGTATTTCCATCTCATCTGATTTATCACAGTGCAATTCTATCACAACGATTGGCAAATAATTGCTGTCTTCGCTGTTTTATTGAGATAGTACATCATGGTATTTGCCACTTTGATAATAGAAGTGATTCTAATTTATACTCCTCCACTGTTAGAGAACTGAAGTTTTATGAACATTCTAATGAATACAATGTAAATTCTCTTTGTTGTAGACATGGACATAGATTTTGATAAGAGCGATTATAATTTATTATACTCCAATATCAAGTAACTGGAATTTTATGATAATTCTAATGAACAAAATTTTATTTTTCTTTGTAACAGAAATGGGGACAGATGAATGTTCAAAACCAGTTTTGTCAAATTTACTTCTCTAAGTGTGTGCTTAAATCTTGCTAACTATATCCTGGATGACTAAACAATTCATAATCGAATTCTTGGCATAAAGTGTGGAATGGCATAGTAGGTGGACTATTTTAAGAGTTGAAAAATCATGGAAATATACAAATCCATAGAGACAGTTGATTATTCTTAAGACTAAAGTAACCAGTTAATTATCAATTAATAAGTGCTAGGCATCATGGTAGTTGCTTCACATTGCTGTACCCTTAATTCTGTTTTTAGTTGAGGAGACGGAAACCCAGAGATTGTAAGTAACTTTCTGATAGTCACCCAGCAAATGGAAGGTGCCTAGTAATTCCAATCCATGTCCAAACTTCCTATAAAACATAAGATTAATATAAGCCACTTCCTCCATGTCATTTCGATTTTATCACTAGGGCTTTATTCCTTTTGCCTTTGATGTTTTCTTAAATTTTTGAAAGTACCTTTTCACTTGTAAATACCTTAGAACAGGTAACGTAGAAATAAATTTTAAAACTCCAAAGTTCCAAATTTAAATTGTATTCAGAAATTATTTCTACATGTTAATACAAATAGGTGTTTGTATGTATGTGTACACATATATACGCACACACGTATGTGGACATGCAGAAGGATTATTATATATGAATGATATTTGAACCAATGTTTAATAAAAATATTCCAGGAGGAAATCAAGCATTTCTCTACAATGTCATGAGTAATAAGTTATCATGTGATAAAAATAAATGTGTTAAATATGTCCAATAATCTTACCTACAATAAATTTCCTTAGATTGTTAGTCTTCCTATTTCATGTAAATCAGTGACTTGGATATTTTACAACAATAAGCACTAACACTCAGCAACATAAAATAAAATTGGAAACCACAGAAGATAATTTTTGAAATCAGAGTAAAAGATCACGACTATTAATAGCTTTCTGTGTTTAGCTAAAAACATAGGTAGAATTTATGTAATATTTCATAATTGTATTCATCAGAGTATGTGAAGAAGAAAGATTAGCTAGGTGCATGTAATGGACAACAGGAAAAGTATGCTATTTATTGGTACAAACATGAAAATTGATTAGATCGATGGTAGGCTGTAAAAGAAAATATGAGCTTAAAGGTAGATATCATAAGTTTCTGTCACTGCCCTTTAAACAATAAAAGAGAATCACATTGGTCAACTAAAATCATCTTCTGCATTGCCTATGTGTATAGTCATTTTGACCAAGTTTAAAGGCATCGAGTGATTTGAAAGAAAAAATGTTTATGGAGTATCGAAGAGTATTTCTAAAACTTCAGAACAAATAATTGATGTAGAGGCTGAAGCAGTCAAACTGGGCACTTAACTGAAATAAGCATTTAAGCAAAATACATTGTATTTAGTTTCCTCATTTAGCTTGTTGCTTCATTCAAGCCACTTTAAACTTTATTTTTCAGTTATCATAGGTTTAATAGCAAAATAGTGAAATTTACATGACTATGCACAATAATTATGTGCAAGATAATACCAACTTTTTGTCCTAGTTGAATATATATATTTTTAAATGCCAGAAATTAATTTTTATAAGCAATGACATAGAAAAGTCACTTTGATTTTTTTTGCATTATTTTTCTAAACAGTGAATGTCAGAATGTCTTCCAAAATAGAGCAACCTTCTCCCCACTTCTTCCACTGTTATTTAATAGAATTTGTTTGCTTACACACACACACACACACACACAGACACATAAACATAAAGAGGTGTATGCTAAAAAACTCTAAGTCATGTAAGTACACATAGTTATATCTTAATTTTGTTAGATATGCTTTTTTGACGAAGAGATTTCTAACATCCTTCAGTGAATAGTGAAGTATTCGGGAGACATGATTATGGATGATTGAATCACAGCTGTAATAGCACAATGTTAAAAGAAAAAAAAAAGATGGAACATTATTGTCAGATAAGTATGGAACAGCTTAAATAAAGGGAGGGATATAGTGAGTGACAGGAACAATCTCACGGATTACTGCTTTGGCACGAAGATTCTACTATTCAACTAGCTTGCCAAATACATTGACCAAGGAAAAAGAAAGTCAACAGATTAACTTCAGGAATTAAGCTTATTAATGGGTTTTCATGCAGAAATGTACCCACCCATCACGATAGGAAAAGATTTCCTTTGCTTTCCCAGCTGCTAGAATATATATTAAAATATTTCTACGTAAACTAATAGAATAGAGACTTTATTTTCTTTTGAAATGAATTCTCACTGACCTGAGGCAATGCTGTACTGTGCTCTCCTCTCTACCCATTCATTTTGGACTGATTCATAGTTGAACCAGAACGAGTTGTTTGATTTAATCATAAACTGAATATATTTGAATAGAGACTGTTCACGTTCACAAGCCCTCTCCTCTTTTTTCTCTTCTCTTATTTAGAGTAAAATTTCACTGCTCCATCCATAATGTAAGAACATGCAAGGAGGTAATTGGAATTGGAGGTAAATCATATTCTTTTGTAGAAAGTATAATTATTGGAAGTTAGTTAAAAACACCTCAATTCTGTTTTAATTTTCATGCATGGAGCAGTTGTTTTGACAGATGGATGGACTTTATTTTTGTAACCGTCCAGGAAAA
The DNA here is from genome assembly GCA_963574575.1 of Galagoides demidoff. NCBI lineage: Eukaryota > Metazoa > Chordata > Mammalia > Primates > Galagidae > Galagoides > Galagoides demidoff. The sequence goes on from CAUYQV010077291.1 coordinate 8,600, forward strand.
GTCTGTGTAACACAGTCTAATCAGTGCTACATATCTGTAATGTTTGTTTTTGAATCACTGTGCTTTTGGCTCCTGTATCTTTTTCTAGAAGTAGACATTTCCTTCTAAATTTGTTTTTCAATGCTAATATCTTTATGCATAATTCCTCTATTCATGTGCTCTGAAAAGACGAGACACCGTGTGTCAGTGAGAATGATGAATCACTGTTCCTCAGGTGTGGCCTTGGGCTCTACCCACTTGTACTTTCAAGCTCATAATTCATGATGCTCTTGCTCTGGAGTGAATTTCAGTCAAGTGAGAGGTCAATATGGTTGTCGGAGTCTGGGGAAGCCAAGTTCTTCCTAAGCTTGTCTTTGTACGTCAAGTTAAATTCCAAAAAGGATCAAGGTCTGAAAAATGAATTCATTTTGAACTGATTCCACTCTCTTTTTTATTACATTGTAAATCCTCCAGTGCTGAGCAAAACAGGGCAGTAGTTTAAGGCCAAAAATTACATTACATTCTGAGTTTAAGAATCGTCATGGTTCAAGGAAAGGTCAGAAACACTCGTCCTCTGTCTCCCTAGAGCAGAAATGTGTGAAGTGTGTTTCCCTTTTCTGCCACGCTTCCTTCTCTTTAAAGGTATATGCAAGCTGCTTCCAAATAAAATGAATATCCTGTTTTGGAACATTCAAAAACCTTGGCAGCCACAAGCTGGAGAAGGCAGGCAGATGAATGACAGGCTTGTTACTCTTTTGTGTAGGTTTTCTGTTAAGAACAAATCCTTACTAACGATGTCTCTTTCAAGTTTTTGGTTCTTCTCTGTCCAGTGCTTTCATTATAATTCACTTTCTTCCTCCATTGTTTTCAATGAGTCTCCTCTTAGCTATTTTTAACCAATTTGAAAGTATTTCCTTCCAGTCCTTTGTTTTATTTGTAGCCTCTTTATACTCTCTAAGCCCAAGAAATTCCTCTCCAATCTATTTGCATCAACCTTCACTTTCAAAATAATACTGAACTAGCCCCCAGGGCATGGCAACAATACTACCTACAACCTGCTGCCAACTGGGAGAGTTCAGTGGGCAATTGAAGGGAATCCTACCAGGCCCTCGGCCAATAGGGTGGGTCTGGTTGCTTTGTGACACAGATAGACTCCCATTATCAGCAGCATTCTCAGTAGAACCCTGTGCAGGTTTCACAGATACTGCCCTGTGACGGGTTTTGTTTGATCAGCTCTGTAGAGGAATTGTCCTCTTAGAGTGGTCCTTCTGTAACAGTTGATAAAGAACAAATTAAAATTATGATATTCATTGTGGCCCAATTCCATGCTTTTAAGACCCCTGAGAGTTTTTTAGTTCTTAGCTATAATTTGCCAATTTCTTAGCAGGACAGAAGTAGTCTTCATACAATTTGCTAATCAGTTATCCAGTCTATAAGAGATAAAGAACCCACGAATTCTGTAATATGAAGGTACCTAACATTTGCAGAGGTGAAGTGAGCCTTTGTGACCAATGTTCTTACACATAAAATATTTACTTCCTTTTTTATTATGGAGAAGTAAGCTCCACTCTCAAATTTCTAGGAGGCACTGAGTTGTTACTGACAGAATTAGAGAATTTGGGTCTGTGGACAAAATTGCATGCATATCTTTAAAGATCTGGCAGGCAAACTGAAACCCTGCTCTTTTCCAAAATGAAAAAGACATACATCTGGGTTTGCAGCTATCACTTAATAGAATATTTGCTTTACACACACACAATTTCTTCATTTCAAGTTATAGTGCTGAAACTGGTGATATATAATTGTGAACTAACTATGATACTGGGTCCACAATCAGGGATAATTATGTAAAAACAGACTATGTGGCCACCTACATGTTTCAAAGTAAAAACTTTACTGAAAATGGCTTCTTTGCAAATGACTGGATTTTAAGAGTGTAAATAAATCCTTTGGGTAAGACTCATGAATGCCTCGTTTGTAAATGAGTTTATCAGATGTTTCCCTTTCCACAAACCTCTTTCCTCTGCCCAAGCATTCATGCCCTTATCCTCTGGGAGAAGGAAAAATAGTTACAGAACGAATCGTTTGTTGCTAAGAGTAGTGGCAGTTAAATTGTATCAGTTTCCCAGTTTTACTGTGGATATACTCTGCTCAAAGTGAGACATGGATGGGATCCACATATCCTTGAAGCTAGGACATTTTTCCCCAGAATAACTTGCAAAATCATTTTACTTAATGGAATAATATTACTTACCAGACAGTGGATCTGTATAGCAAAACAATAAAAGAAATTATATGTTTATTATAGTTATCCCTCAAAATACTCCCCATATGTTAACACATGGGGAGTCATAATTCGATACTTGTGCATTTTACCTTAAGTAGGCTTACTTCACCTTTAGGAAAATATATTCAAAGGATATCTTCAGGGTCCACTGTAAGAAAATCAGTGAATTTAAATATCAACTAAAATGCTCAAGTTTGAATGCCTGCCGCCAATTCCATGGGGGCAAAATAATTAAGACCACAATTGTCAGGTGCAAATATAGAATATAAATGTCATGTGGAAATGTACTTCAACTATTGTAACGCCTCAGTTACAAACTCTAACCAGCTATGTAAGCCCACAGGCACTCTGAGCTTCTTCTGGAAAAGCCTTAGGTCACAGAGAATGATTTTGGTTAAGGTGACCAGACATCCCGCTTTTGGTGGGACAGTCCTGATTTTTAACAATTTGTCCCGCCACATTTTTTAAAAAGTCTCGATTTTTGGAAAAAAATGCACGACAAGCTAGGGAACAGCGGGACAATGGGAAGGGAATATATGGCTGCTGAAAAGGTTAATGTAACTCCATTTGGGAATGAAGAGGCTAATGTAACTTCATTTGGAAATGAAAAGGCTAATGTAAACTCCCTACTCCCCTCCTGGGCAAGGTTGCCCAGAAGGATGGGGGTCCTACTCCTTTGAGTCACAGGCTCTGCCCTATACATAATTTTTTTAATGCATTATATTTGTAAATTGTACTTATGTTGAAATTAAAAAAAAATTACAATACTATTTTTGCATTCTATGAAAATTTTTGTTGCTCCATATAGACCAAATTTTTCATTAAGAACCCACCTACGCCCCCCCACCGCACCCCATCCCCCCCACCCCTGTCAATGGTGTCCCACTTCACCAATGTTAAAATCTGGTCACCTTAATTTTGGGAGTACAACTCTCTTGGAAGTGCCAGTATTAACCCAGTCCTCTATTATCTGTGCCATCTTATTTGCACTACAGTCTGCTTTTGATCTTAATCAGCATTTATGGTTATGTATTTGGCTCTTAATTTCAAGTGTTTATATGAAACAAAAGAGCTAGATAGGAAATTTTCTGACCAATAAAATGATTTTCAATGCAGATTTTATTGCTAAGTGTATAACTGCTCATTTGGATATTTTCAAAATCAGTGCTAAAGATGTTTAAATTTCATGATTGAAGAAGATTATATCATCTTTTTTGTTTTGTTTTGTTTTTCTAAAATGACATGCAAAGCCAATTTTGGAAGGAAATTTTCACCATCGTGCTGTTTAGTTAATTGTTTAATTAATCAAATAATGTTCTCTTCTCCTCATTTCTGGATAAGTACCTGTGATTATTGGTTATCTAAAACTTTTATCCAATTTTTGTATAAATAAATTAGAAATATTTTCAATGAAAGAGTTATGGAAAGGCATATCAAATGTGCCCCTGCCAGTAGTAAACACTTTATTTTTTTAATGCATGTCGTGATACATGTATGAGCAAAACAGCAGAACAATAAATAAGCCCTAAAAATGCTGTAAAAGAGATGCTAAAAAGAAAGAAAAGCAAAGAAAAGAAAGAAATTTGTTCCAACATGCCTAGCACCCAGAGGATACTCAGTCAAGCTGACTGCTAAAACTCGCTGGTTTTCCTTTTGTCTTACAGAAAGAATGTGCTAATTTCATCAAGGTACTTAAGGCATATAATCAGACTCACTTGTATGCCTGTGGAACTGGGGCTTTTCATCCAATTTGCACCTACATTGAGATTGGACACCATCCTGAGGTAAAGCTGGCTTGTAACAAGTGGTGTTTATCCATGACCCCTTCCTATTCAAATGCTTCTTTGCTAATTTCTTTAGCTTATTCTGCTTCTGAAACCTGCTTCAAATTCAGGTGCTGTTATTACTTTCAATCTTTGAATGCAAAAAGGAGACCATCAGTCAACAATACCTATGAAACAGGAGAGAAGAAGAGAGCATTTGTTTTCACCCTGAATGACAGAGTCCCGTCCATTTTGCCTGTGCCGCAGATGTCAGGAGGCTCACTGGGGGCTGTTTTCGCCTTCATTTATATATTGCCAGCTTTCCCCTCCATTTCCGTCCTCAGCCTGAAGTGTCTGCCACCCAGTTGTTCCCTCTGCCTCGGGGTTAAGGAAGGATTCATACATGTGCACAGTGATGTCATCTCACGTTTGACTCAAATTATTAACAGTTGTTTTCTTGCTCAGCTTTGCTGTTTTAACCTCTATTTTTGGTTGTGATTTTGCTGGTATAGAAAAGAATAAGACAAATAATTTTATTCATCTACTGCTTCTAAAAGATGTTTTAGTGAGAAACATTAGTGTATAAGGAAACCTAAGTAAAAATTTAAATCAAGGGAATGCTGCTGATGTTGAAAAGGGTTTGGTGAATTGGGCTTATAAATAGCCTTCAAGAATAAACTCTTACAGGATTTTTGGCACAAAATCCTGAGGAGAACAAAAGCTTTCATATGGTGAGAAAACCATTGTGACAGATTTTTTTTTTTTAATTGGAATTCAGAAGTACTAACAAATAACGGATGTTGTCCCAAGATATTTCTGGAATCCTAAAGATAAAATATAACATACACGTTAGTTACTTCTTTATCACTTAAGCTTTTGACTTTCTCTGTGTAAATTTCTTAAGGTGCCCTAAAATCACGCAAATGTGTCTTTTGAGCTAATGGATTAGAAATGAAAAAACGTTTGTTTTGTACTTTCTTCACCTAAGAAGTCACCTCAGTGACTATGTGGTTTCTAGATTGAGGACAGTTGTTTTTTATATCGGTAAATGTGAGAAGATTAAGGTATTTTCTCCAAGGTCTCACCGGTTTAGGCACCTGCCGCCCCCCATCAGCCTGTTCCCCTGCCTCCCCCCTCCTCGTCTTCCACACGAGCACATGAGTATACGCATGTTTTTGCTGACATGCTCAGGAGTTGTAAGTAAAAAGTAAATTTGCAAAATAGAGTACTGTTTAAATTGCTTGTTTTATGTAGATGAAATCAGGAGTAAGTTGATGCTCATGGTCTCGGGGACCTTGTACATTTAGTTTGTTTGTTTTATCATATGGTTTCATCATTCCCTCCTTGCTGTCTTCTCAGTTATTTCCTATATTAGTAAGTCATATATTTAAGTGTCCTAAAATTTGGGACCAGAGTTATTGTCCAACTTTTCTGTATTTTGAAGACAGCCCTAGAGATTTCCAGTCACATCATATTGTACTTTTTACATTTGTCAGGAATCATACTACACATGATTAGCGATGGAGTTAGCACAGATTAGCAGAAAAGACCGACTTACATCAGGCTTCAGATCCAGATCTTGCTCTATAACCTACTATTGGTGGAGCATTAGAAAAGGTAATTATCCTTTCTGAGACTCTGTCTTATAATATGCAAAACAAGCTAAACCCATTTGATCATCTTGTTCATATTCTTTAAATGAGAGGTTGACTAATTACATTTGCCTTCCACCCCTCCTAGAAGGGTCACATTCCTGGACTTTTTTTTTTTTTTCTTGTCCCTCTATAGAAACTCGAAAAGTTTTAAGGCCATCATCCAAAGCATATTCTAGTCTAGGGGGATTTTATCCAACCTCAGTTTCATACTGACTGCTTGATCTGGTGCAAATCATTTATTTTCTCTGCATCTGTGTTTCTGAGTTAGAAAGCCAATGAAGGTGGTCTCTCCGCCATACAGTTGTGTGAGTTAAGCATTGTCTAATAGGTAATAGTGCTGAAAAAGTAAAAGATATTAGAAAATGTGAATATTTTAAAATATAAATCTGTACCTTGTTAAATATAAATCTTCATCCCAGGCTAAAAGCCATTGCTGTTTTGCTTGCTAGTAATTGTCACCTAGCCTTTTAAATGTTTCACACTTCATTAGAGGTTGTGAATTATGGCAATGAGCTCTCTTGGTTGGCAGGTGATTCTGCACTTAATTTTCAGCATTTTAAAATTTTTTGCTTACACGATATGGATGATCATTGAAATGAAAATATTAAGTGTTATTTCTACATTCTTATCTATTTTCCCAGAATGTTTATATTATTATTCCTTTCTGAAGTGGCTATTTAACAGATTTAAAAGCATATTCTCCCTTCTACTCATCAACTGCTCATTACTGCCTTGTGGGTGGGCAGGTAGGGGCATGAAGAGGTCCTGGAGCCAGACAGATCCTCCATGAATACAACAAATAAATAAATCTCTCGTCTGAGCTCTTCAGGGTGAGAGATTGAAGTGAGACTCTGAAACTCAGAGCCTTTGAGAGAGGTCCCCCTTTAGATGCTTAGTGATTTCTATTTGCTTGACAGCTGTAGACCAAAAAATACTATTTCAGACTGTTTAGGAGGTTAGAAGGATAATGATTATGCAGTTACCTGGGGAATTTGGAGTAGTCTAGACAGTCAATCTAGGAAATTCTGGGAAAGATATTATCCTATAGTTTGTCTAGACTATATCAAATTTAATTTTCAATATTTAAGCTGCCTTAAGAGAGAATCTGCTTTAAACTTATCTGCACTGATACTTAAAACACGACCCTTGTATTTAAGCAGTTTTATTTGTTTGTGAAATTGAGAAAAAGAATATATGCTTCATATTGTTAGGAAAAGAAGGACAGTAATACAAAAGGATTAAAAGAGTAAGAAATATGATAGCAAGGAAGGCAGAGGCCAGGATAGTTAGGTTAGAGTCAGAAACTCTCATGAATATATCAACTTTTATTTACAGGTGTTTCTTTTCAGATAACCAACCCAGTTTTCCCCTAAATTTTGGTTTAGAAATTGCATGTATCCTTTGCCGTTACCTGCCACATATTGCAAGATATAATGAAATAGGAGTTTTCCTTCAAAATTTTGTCCAGTCTTTGCATATTAAAAATAATTTTATCACAGAGAAAAGAACATTTTACTTTTGGATTTTATCAAACTTTTACGGACACATTTTTTTTTTCAGTGTTCTTCCTTCAGAGTAACTTGTATTACATTGTGTTCCCAAGAATACTGAAACCCCCATTGTTGGAAAATGATGTATGGACTTACATTCTAGATTGCAGAATGCCATACAAGTAAAGACATAACTTTGGAAGCAAGTGAAGGCTCCCTTTATCAGTTAATATTTTGGATCTGACTGGGTGGAAATCAATAGATCCTTTTAAGGAATAATACAACAGTTTGCAAAAATAACCTTCAATTTAGCATTCTGATTATGCAAGTAAGACTCTTTTACTCTCCTAGAAGCTTAATAGCCATACATGTAACAACCAGGATAGAATCTGAGAAACATGTCCTTAGGCAATTTCATCACTGGGAATATCATAGAGGGTACTTACACAAACCTACATGGTATAGCTTACTGCACACTTATATACGTTATAGTCTATTGCTCCTAGGCTACAAACCTGCACAGATTGTTACTGAGTACTGAATAGTGTAGGTAATTGTAACATAATTGTAAGTATTGAGAACTTAAACATATCTAAACATAGAAAAGATAATACAATATACTAAGGCATTACAATGGTTAATATGAGACTAGGCAAATAGCACTTTTTTAGACCCATTCTGGCCTTACAGAACCATCATCCTATATGATGTCCATCATTGACCAAAATGCCCTTATGACATATGACAGTATTTACACTACGAATAGTGTTTTCCAAAATACATTTTTACTATATTGTGAATGCCTCTGGCCATGCACAGTATGTCATTGATTGCTGTATTAAACAGATTTTCTGTTTACTGTGGTACATTTGGGAATTGGTAGACATATTAATTAACTCCAGGTCTGTAAGATGTATGCCAATCAATTCTTGAGTATCTGCTAATAACATTTGAGACTGAAGATGACTGCCAGTAAGGTTACATACTTCATACATATGTGTGTGTTTATCATAAAACTCATGCAGAGTTTATGGGAAAAATGACTCAGAGCTACAGTACAGATGAGTTTTGAGTTAAACTCTCAGCATCCATGCCATTCAAATGAAAAATGTAAGTCATCCTTAAGAGGCAGAATATTCCCAAATGGTATATAGTATATCAAATTTCCCATTCAAATTTACATCTGTTAATAAAAAGGATGCATTTAGGAGAAGTATAACTTTTGGAGGAAGTCTCTGGATATTTTCTTAAATTCAAATGGGCCTCTTCTACGTACAGGCAGGAAATCTAAAGAAAAAGGAACCCAGGTGAGAACTGGAAAGTATTAACTCTACAAATACTCTCATAATGTCATGATCTCGATTTATGTTAAAACCAAAGGGACATCTGAAATGCTCTGAGGCTTAATGGCTATCTCTGAGGTTATTTCTCCAATGACAACTCATATATCTACATATAAAATAAAATATTTTGTTTCATTCTTTCCTTTCACCAAGATTAGGAATGTGCTTTTATGCAGAACTTTGGATCAAATGCTGTTAATAACAGGCCCCAAGGACAAAACATCATTTATGTAATAGGTGGTGCTCTGTTTAGGAATTTGTACCTTGTATGGCTAATCTGACCTCTTTTAATTGAGTTATGTCTCTTAGTTTATCATGCTATTTCACGAAGCCCATGTTTATTTCTTTTCTTTCTTTTTTTTTTTTTTTTTTTTGATACAGAGCCTCAAGCTTTGCCCTACATAGAGTGCTGTGGCATCAGAGCTCACAGCAACCTCCAACTCCGGAGCTTGGGTGATTCTCTTGCCTGGTCAGCCTCCTAAATAGCTGGGACTACATGTGCCCACCAAAATGCATGGCTATTTTTCAGTTATAGTTGTCATTGTTGCTTGGCAGGCCCAGGCTGGGTTCGAACCCGCCAGCTCTGGTTTATGTGGCTGGTGCCTTAGCCACTTGAGCTACAGGCACCAAGCCCACATGTTTATTTCTTAAGAATTGATATTAAAGCTGAGATATTCAGATATCTTGATGAAACAATGAGAAGCTGCTTTGGGGTAGGTAGTACCTTTCTCTCTTCAGAGTTTATTTTAGGGGAGAAAAGTCAGGATTTATGGCCAACTCCTTCCTGACAATTTATTATCTCCAACAGAGACATGGACTCTTCATTTGTACTACTGACCCGAACCAAATGTGGTTAGAGTGAGTCTATAGTGGTTTCTAGGTGCTTCTTTCCTATCTTTTTAATGCTTGAACTATATTACAAGGCAAATCTGTACAAGTTACTATCGTTAAGAAACAGTATCACCATTAATATTAAAAAATAAATGTTAAAATCATCTGTTCATATTTGAGGAGAAGGTTCACAGTTCATAAATTCAGGGAGAACTTAATAGCACCCATGTATTTTTCCATGAATTATTAAAATTCCGAACTCAATATTATTAATAAAGCTACTTCTTATACTTATGGAACTAGTGGCAACATGAGGGGGAAGAGAACCTAGGTTATGATCAGAAACAAGAACAGATAAAAAAAATTTGAAGATGGCCAAAAAAAAAAAAAAAGAAAATGTTAGAGACCTTGAGATCTAAATAAACATCTCCCACATCATTTATTAGAATGTTTCAAATAAAATCAAATATTTTATATTTTGATTTTATTTTCCTGACTATTGGGTATATAAACACAACAGGAGATTAACAGTCTTTCACCCTCTGTGACTTCTGTGGATCAATTGTTAGCAGGTTTATTTATTTTTAGTTTTCTTTCTTCCTTTCTTTTTCTTTTTTTTACTTGTAATATTTCACAACAGTTTATTCCTAAGAAGAGTTATAGACAAAAACATGGAAATACTAGCATTCAATTCTTAATTTGTAGGATAATTAAGTTTCATGGTTCAGCACACACCTATTTGCCAGGTCAAGTATTTGGAAACATTGAAATAAGTTTCCTAATTCCTTTTTGGTGCAAAGATACCACTATCAAGAATTTATTAAGTGACCATATTATCTGTGGTACTCCTTTGTTAAAGGTCATCTTCATTCACAATAAATCAGATTAGATAAGGATTAGACCATGAATAGCTAACATTCACTTTTTTTTTTTTCCTATTCCTTATGGTCTACCAATACCTAGTTTGGATCAAAGCTCTTACATTTACTGAAGCTAGATAGTCACTGGAGTTTTTTTTCTCTAACTTACTCCTGGATATGCCCTTTTTGATTGCTTCTTTTGCACTCATTTTCCGTATGATTGATTTCAAGAGGAAATTTCTAACCATTAAAGCTTCAGTAAGTTTGTATTTATAAGAAATATATTATAAAAATAAATACAATATATTATAAATATAAATAAATTTAAATTTATAAAAGAACCACGAAGAGTATCACTGAAATCCATTATTGCCTGCTTACCATTTGGTACCATTTCTTTTTTTCTTTTTTTTTTTTTGAAACAATCTCACTTTGTCACCCTAGGTAGAATGCATCACAGTTCACAGCCACCTCAAACTCCTGGGCTCCAGTGATCCTCTTGCCTCAGCCTCCCAAATAGCAAGAACTACAGATGCCTGCCACAACATCAGGCTATCTTTTAGAAATGGGGTCTTGCTCTCACTCAGGTTGGTCTCAAACTCCTGAGCTCAAGCAATCCACCCGCCTCAGCCTCCCAGAGTGTTAATCATCTACTGTTTAATTTTCCGGCTGTCTTGACCTTTCTTTGCCCCTGGATTTTGGTTCATTGTTTTTCTTTCCTTTAGCTCCTTGTCTCCTTGTGAAAATAACTTCATTTTGAAACCAAAATTTAAGATAGTAGAAATGAATATTGGATATACAGGAGTGAAGGAAGGTGTTAGTTTAATATTTTTGAGACCTCAGAAAAACTCAGAAGTAACAAACTTAGACTGAATTCCCACAAATCAGAATATGTTCATCTCCTCCTGTGCTATGTTTCAAGTGGGCATCAGTAAGTTATTTCTTAATGTCATTTAAAACTGTGATGATTTATTATAACAAATAAAATAACATTTTGAAAAGAATGAGGTATTACTAAGTGCATAAATTAATGCATTAATTCATAAGAGTAAATTAATATATGTGGATGGTTACCTCAAAATCATGAAAAATATTAAACTTTTAGTGCCTTATTTGCCAGAGGCTTATGATCATATGAGTGCTAAGAATACCCCTTTCATTACTTTGAGCTAATGAGAAAGAAACAAAGACTGACTCGATATTCAAATGCTGTATGCTGCCAAACACAGGCCGTAGTCAAGTCAGAATGGACTGTATGAAGGACGATTTTACTGTGGTCAAAATATAGGAAAATGGTAGAGAATTAGATTCTTCCAGAGCACAAGACATGGTAGAACTGCTAGGGCCAATGACTATAGAATCAGAGAAATGGGAGCACATTGACATTGCAGAAGGGCACTTGCTTCTCAGTATCTGTAGCAATCTCCTTGTCCTATTGCACTCCTATAGCTAATTTTACTTCTACTACCTTTCCAATTTTGTGATACTTAATTTTAAGCATGAAGAGATACACTGCATTACTGTTAAAGAATATTACAATACAGTGTAATGTAAGGTAACCCAGACAGCACTGTAGGAAGACACTTTGCAGTGGTTTTTATGAATATTGTAACATAATTTTCTGTGTTAACACCTAACGACACTCTCCTTACCCTTGTTTAACAGCTATTTTCTGTGGCTCTCAGGCACTCCAAACTTGCCACGTGTGTTCTACATGGTTTTAACATTGCTCTTTCCCTTCCTGGATGACTGCCTCATGAAGTTAGAGGGGGCCAATCATTGTCTTCCAATTCCAGTTAACCTGAAGTTTGGGGAAAAAATGAATAGAGCACATATTTCATAATGGAGACATTACCCTTGTATGGATTGAGAAACATTTAAGGCAGATAAATGAAAAAGCTCACTGTAACAATCATGTATAAACACACTCACTTTGAATTAGCATCTTTAAATAAGACATATGAGTTGATTTCATTGACCCAAAGTCACACTATTAGTGATAGAGCTTAGTCTAGCCCCTTTGTTTAAAGCTTATCATTATATATTGTTTTCTTTATACTCTGTGTTATAATTTTTAGAACACTCTGAACACCAGCAATATAAAGTAAGCCCCATATGTAATTTTTTCTAGTAGCCCATATTAGAAGTAATGACAAGCAGATGAGATTGATTTTAATAATATGCTTCATGTAACTCAATATATTTGAAATATCACAAAATAGTAATGTTAGCATTGTTTTTGTACTGTCCATGAAATTCAGAATATTGATTATACTTATGGTTCAACTCAATTTAGACTAGTCTCATTTCATGTGTTTGCTAGCTTCAGATGGCTGGTAGCCACCATACAGTACAGCTCAGTAATAAGCGCTAAAGCAAGGGGAATATTTAGGATGACAGATGATTATCATGTAAAAAAAAGAAAAAATCTAATTATTGAACTCTAGTATTGTTGATTATGATAATATCCTTTAACCTATTATATACTTGCCACCATTAAAGCAACATTATCCCAAAACTTAATGAGATCTGGCAGTTAGAAATAACTGGAGTATAACCCAACATATCCAACCTCTTGGGCAATTGAACATCAAGTACATGGGGCTGAGGGAGAAAAGTTATTGTTTGGCAATTTCATATGATTTTAATATGATTGTAATTTTCAGATCATTTTATGATAAAAAGTTCAAACATGCATGATTCCTCTATCGTGGATCAATCTACAAATATGTGAGAGGGTCCTTATTTCCAAGAGGAAAGGAAGAAATGACAATTTTCTCTGGAATATTTAAGAAAAAGATGATGATATCATATCTTTGTTTGTATCAAAAAACTGTGGAACCCTGCTAACTGCTGATCCCTGCTTTCTTGAGATTTCATGAAAGTTCCTATATCTCTTATAAGAAAAGGGTCTAACCTTGTATATCTAATTATTTTTCTCTGAAAGTAAACATATGCAATAATAACAACCCATGAAGAGATAATATGTTCTAAGTTGCTAAGATATGCTTGATTATATCAACTATAAATGCAATAGAAATTTAAAGGAAAAAAAAAAGATTGTGAGATGCTTGGGGGAGCACTCAGATAGTCAGGAGTAACCCTGTAGAGGAAGAAAAACTGGAGACCATGTCAGCAGTGTACCTTAAGCCAGTTAGGATGGGATAAGAGACAGGGAAGTGGGAATAGGAGAGCCTTGGGAAGAGAATAAGCGTGAAATGATAAGACTAGCACAGAGATGGACAGGGAAAGTATGATGAGAAAACCAGGGCTTCTGGAATGTGGGTTTCATTTATTAAGTGGATTTGAGGGAATACTGGGAATTAAAGGATATTAGCATTTACATATGGGTTTCTTCACATTTGAAGCTACAGTTCTGCTCAACTTCTACCATCAATTCCAAAGTGTCCTTGAAAGTAAATTTTATTGAGGTGAATTATTCAATAGTGATAAAATTAACTTTAATGCAAACATAGGAATCATTTTTCCTAACTAAGATCCTAACATTGATGGTAAGACATTAAGACATATAAATACAAATGGCTTCTCTCAAAGAGCTCTCATACACATAGCCATCTAATTTCAACATGGTAATAACAACTTCCATAAATAAGAATTTTATTCCCTAAAACTAATGTTTGTTGAGCAATTAATATATGTTTTGTATTGGAATTCATTACTTCCATTACTTATCAGTAATTCTGATGGAATATGTACTGTGAGTATTCTCATTTTACCCATGAATAAACTAAGTTTTATAAATGCTGATTTTGTAATGGACCTGAAGCAAGCATTCTATTTAGTAATTCATGTCTGAATCTAGAGCCTGTATCTTTATTTTTATTGTGAATTTCATAGTTTATTTTAATATCAGGTTATTGTGAGGGTATAAATAACCAGATCACAGTTTTTGAATTTGTTGCTCTGTAGTTCTGTCCTGCACCCAGAAGGTGTGCCATACACCCCTACCTTGTGCCCTTTAAGTAGGAGCATACCAACCCCCCTTTCTCAAGGCCCCTTCTCCCAACTTGAAGTGTTTTAAGTTTTCCTCTTACATGAGCATGTATTAGATTGTCTCCTGGCTTCATAATAAAACTGAGTTATTGGATATTTACTTTTCCATTCTTGTGATACTTTACTAAGAAGAATGTGTTTCAACTCATCCAGGTTAATACAAAAGATGCAAAGTCCCCATCTTTTCTTATGGCTGAATAGCACTCCATGGTATACATGTATCACAGCTTGTTAATCTATTCCTGAATTGATGAGCATTTAGGTTGTTTCCACATCTTGATGATAGTAAATTGAGCTGCAATAAACAAGGTAGTGCAAATGTCTTTAAGATAAAATGATTATTTTTGTCTGGGTAGAGTCCTAGTAGTGGGACTGCGGAGTCAAATGGGAGGTCTAGTTTGAGTTCTTTGAGAATTTTCCATACTTCTTCCAAAGATGCTGCATTAGTTTGCCATCCCACCAACAATGTAAAAGTGTCCTCCTCTCTCTCCATATATGTGCCCACATCTGCAACTCTGGGTCTTTGTGATGTGGGCTACTCTCACTAAGGTCATTTTGATTTGCATTTCTCTGATGATTCGGGATGATGAGCATTTTCTTATATGTTTTATTACCTATTCGTCTGTCTTCCTCACAGAAGGTTCTGTTCCTATCCCTTGCCCAGCGATTGATGGGATTGTTTGCTCTTTGTTTGTTTATTAATATGAGTTCTCTATAGATCCTTGCCTCAGATTCATAATATGCAAATCTTTTCACATTCTGAAAGTTGTCTATTTGCTTTCATTGTTGTGTTCTTAGTTGTGAAGAAGCTTTTCACTTTAATTAAGTCCCGTTCATTTATTTTTGTTGTTGCAATTGCTGCTGAAGTTATTCATAAAATTATTCCCAGACTGACGTCCTCAAGAATTTGTCTCACAATTGCTTCTAGGATTTTTATAATTTCATGTCTTAGATTTACATTTTTTATCCATCTTGAGACAGTTTTTAGAATTAGTGAAAAGTGGATCCCATTTCAATCTTTTACATGTAGTTATCTAGTTCTCCCAGCACTATTTATTAAATAAGTGTTATTTTCCCCATTACATGATTTTGTTTGGTTTATCAAAGATCAGATGCCTCTAAGAAATTGGTTTCATCTCTTGTTTTTCTATTTGGTTCCATATGTCTATGTTTCTATTTTTGTGCCAATACTATACTCTTCTGATCACTGTGGACTTGTAATAAAGCCTGAAATCTGCTAAAGTGATGACTACATTATTGATTTTATTACTAATAATTGCCTTGGATATACTGAATTTTTTCTGGTTTCATAAAAAACAAAGCATTATTTTTTTTTCTAGTTCTTCAAAGTATGATGTTGGTCTTTTAATTGGAATTGCATTGAACCTATAGATTTCTTGGGTAGTATAGAAATTTTCACAATGTTGATTCTTCCCAACATTGAAGAGTATGGTATGTTCTTCCATTTGTAAATGTATTCTACTATTTTTTTTCCTTAGGGCTTCATAATTCTCTTTATAGAGGTTCTACACCTCTTTTGTTGGGTATATTCCTAGTTATTTAATTTTCCTTAAACTGCTATGAAGGAAATTATATCTTGGATTAACTTCTTGACTTGGCTGTTATAGGTGTATAAAAAGGCTACTGATTTGTGTATATTGATTTTTATATTCTGAGATGTTAGTGTATTTCTTGGTCATATCCAGAGTCTGTGGTTGAGACTCTAAGGTTTTCTAAGTATAAGACCAAATATTGTCTAGACTGAGAGTTTAACCTCCTCTGTCCACATTTGGATGTCTTTTATATCCTTCTCTATTCTGACTGCATTAGCTAGAAATTCAAGCACTATGTTGAATAGTAGTGGTGATAGTGAACATTGTTGTGTGATTCCTGCCCTATGTGGGAAAGCTTTCAGTTTTACCCAATTCAATATGATATTAGCAGTGGGTTTGTCATAGATGGCTTTAATCATTGTAAGAAATGTGTCACCTATACCTATATACTTAAGTATTCTTGTTAGAAAAGTATGCTAAGTTTTATCAAATGCTCTTTCTGCATCTATTGAGAGGATCATATGGTCTTTGCTTTTGCTTCTATTAATATGGTGAATTACATTTATAGATCTGCATATGTTAAACCAGTCTTGCATCCCTTGGATGGAGCCTATTATACACTACTTGATGGTAGTGTATAATTTTTTTAATGTATAACTATAGTCTTTAGGCTAAGATATTATTGAGTATTTTTGCATCAATATTCATTAGTGAAATTGGTCTATAGTTCTCCTTCTTAGCTAGGTCCTTTCCTGGTGTTGGAATCAAGGTGATGTTTGCTTTATAGAATGTGTTGGAGAATATTCCATCTTTCTCAGTGTTTTAGAATGTTTCTGTAACAGAGGTACAAACTTATCTTTGAAGATTTGATAGAATTCTGGTGTGAAGCCATCTAGTCCAAGGCTTTTTTTTTGTTGGAGACTTTTTATTATTTTGCTTGATATTGGTCTGGTCAAGAGATCTATTTCTTCCTGGTTAAATCTAAGGAAATGACATGACTCTAGGTATTGGTCCATTTCCTCCCACTTGACAAATTTCTGGGCATTGAGTTTCTTGTTGTAGTGAGAGATAATTTCTTGTATCTCACTGATATTTGTTATTTCCCTTTTTTCATTTCTGATTGAAGTTATTAGAATTTTATTTTTGTGTTTCTAGTTTATAGTTTATTGATATTATTTATCTTTTGAAGAACAAACCGTTTTATTGATTTTTTTAATTACTCCTTTGTTTTCAATTTGATTTATTTCTGATTTTATTTTGAACATCTCTTTTATTCTGGGCTTGGGATTGGATTGCTCTTCCCTTTTTATTTCCTTAAGACAATTCCTTAGTTTGCTGATGTGTTCTCTTTCTGTTTTTTTGGATGTAGGATCTAATGTGATAAATTTCCCCACTTTGGACTGCTTTTGCAGTATTCCACAGGTTTTGATAATTTGTAGCTTCATTATTGTTATATTTGAGGAATTTAACAACTTATTCTTTTATCTCTTTCGTGTCCCAGCTGTCATTCAGCATAAGGTTGTTTAATTTCCATGCCTTTGTGTGGGCATGAAAATTTTGTTGGAGTTGAATTCCTCCACATTTATTGCCTGTGGTCTTAGGAGATACAAGGTATAATTTAAATTCTTTTAATTTTGTTGAGGTTTGATTTGTATCCCAGGATATGATCTATTTTGGAGCGTATGAGAAGAATGGGCGTATGAGAAGAATGTATATTCCACAGCTTTGGTATGGTTTGTTCTATATATGTCTGTTAAGCCCATTTGTTATATGGTTGCATTTAAGTCCCTTGTATCTTTAGTTTCTGTTAAGAAGATCTGTCTAGTTCAATCAGAGAAGTGTTAAATTACCGTGTTATAGGATGTTATATTGCTCTGACCAATTAAGTTCTGTTTCATAAATCTGGGAGCAATTGAGTTGGGCACATAAATATTTATAATTAAAATCGTTTCTTGATGTATTGTTTTCTTGACCAATATGAAGAAGTGACCATCTTTATCTTCCTTAACTGTGGTTGCTTTATATCACATGCATCTGAAAATAAGATTGTGATCCCTCCTTTCTTCTGATTTCCATTTGCCTAAAATATCATTTTATAACCTTTAGCCCTGAGTTTTATTTTGTCTTTAAAGTTCAGATGTGTTTCCTGGAGATAGGCTAAGGACAACTTGTGAATTTTATCCAATCAGTAAGCCTGTGCCTCTTTAGTAGGGCATTAAAGCCATTAACATTTATTGAGAGAATTGATAAGTGTGGTGGAGTTCTATTCTTTTTATTCTGTGCAGTTCTTTTCTTACTTTTATCCTTCACACCATTGTTGAAGCTAGGTTTTTCCTTTAGTTTTTGTGGTTCATTGTGATGTTCATTGGGTAGAATATGTTTAAGTATTTCCTGTAGAGCTGATCTTGTGGAAAATTTCCTCTATGTTTGTATATCAGTAAATTTTATTTCTCCATTGATTTTGAAACTTATTCTAACAAGATACAGAATTCTGGGCTGAAATTGCTTTGTTTAAGAAGATTAAAGTAGCTGGCCTTTCTCTTCTGACTTGGAAAGTTTCAACTGAGAAGTCTGCTATCACAAAATGGATTTGCCCCTGTGTGTCAATTGGTATATCCAGGCTGCTTGCAAAATTTTCTCTGTTATCTTCACATAGGATAGGTTCACTGCAATGTTTCTTGGTGATACTCTGTTTGAGCTGAGATTACCAGAGTTTGATATCCTTCTAAAAGAGTGCTTTGGAATCTTTAGTGATACTTGGGAAGTTTCATTTTTGATACTCTTCCATAGGGATTCCATTCCTTTGGGATGTTAATCTTTCTCTTTAGGAATACCTATAATTTGTATGTTTGAATGATTCATAAAATGCCATTATTTTCTGAGTGACTGGTCTGCTTTCTCTTCTTTTCTGTCTCTTTAACTACCTGGGTTAACTTAAGAAGTTTATCCTGTTGCTCTGAGATTCTTTTTTCTCCATGGCCTAATCTGTTATTGATACCTTCTACTGTATCTTTAACTTCCCTAATTGACTTCTTTAAGTCCGAAAGCTCTACCATCTTCTTTCTATATTCTTCATATATTTTGTCCTTTTTTTGGTTCTGTTTTTCCACTTTTCCATCAAGTTCCTTTATTGTCTTTGCCATCCATCTTTTAAATTCCCTTTCTGTCATTTCCATTAATTCTGTATAGGTGGAATCCTTGGTGGTAGCTACCTCATACTTTTGGTGTAGAGGGAGGTGCTCTATTCTGGTTTTTCATGTTGCCAGATTTTTCTGTTGGTTCCTCCTTCTGTAAATTTTCTTCTTACTCATATCCTTCCCCTACTTTTTCCTTGTTGCTGCTTCACTTTAAATTACTTTGTCCCAGAGCCTAGGTGTTGAAGTGCCTTTTGTTATAAGACCAAAAGTAAGATAAGAGTAAAGAGCAAGAAGGGAGAAAGAAAAGACAAAGTAGAAAAAAAAGAAGGGGTTGGAAGGAAAGAATTGAAAAATAAAGGAGAGAAAAGGACAGTCTGGAGGAATGAGTGTGACAGGAGAAATGGTAGTGTTTGGTGGTGTGCTTTAATCACACTCACAGCTGTATGATTTGGGGGGACCAGGTTGGGCAGGTCCCTCAAAGTTGGGAGCTCCTTACAAACCTGGGAAAAAGCAAAACCCCCCACCAATTATAGAACAAAATCAGCAGTGTATTGCTCTGGGACCTACCAATACCTTCATTCCAAAGGTTGATACTTGAGGGACACACTAGACTATGATCTTGTGACCTCCTTGAACCAGACTATTGCCATGAGCCACCTAGCCAGACCAATGCTGTGACTCCTCAACCCTTAGAGAATAGAAAAAAATGAAAAAAAATTATAAAAAAATAAAAAATATTAAATATAATTGTATAAGTTAAAGAAGAAAAAAGTTATATCTTAGCTATTGTATGAGAAAAGTAGAAAAATGTCTACCAGAAGAGAGAAAAAGGAGAGAAATAAAAAAGAAAGAATAAAGGTACAAAATAACTATAACAAAAATGAAGGAGCCTTAGCTATTGAAGAAAGTAAATGTGAAAAAATAAATATACAACTAAACATAAAAACTAACAAAAGAATAAACCAAATTAGCAACAATAACAACAAGAGACAAAAAAAAAAAAAGAAAAAAAAAACTAAGGAAAGATAATTTTAAAAAGAAGCAAAAATGTAAAACAATATGTGTGTCTGTGTGTCTCTCTGTGTGTCTATAAACACATAAAACATGTCCATAATGTTTGTGTGCAATATGGTCTTAGGAGACATAGAATAGATGCCATATTTTCTTTGTATATGATGGGGTCTGCAGCCACTCTCTACTTGCAAAAAAACCCAGATCATATCATTCTGACTTCTTTACCCTCAATCCAGTCCTATTCACTTTGTCAACATTCAATCCCCTCTCTTTGCCAGACTCCCAGGTGGCCCATCAGACAGTATCCCTTGATCCCCAAAGTAGTCCTCCTGGGGAATGCAGGTGCCTCTCAGCTCACTCCAGGGATGGCAGAGCCCAACAGGCACGCCAGAGTTGACTGTGCAATAGGATCCTTCGGCCACTTCCTCCCACGCCATGTTGGCATTCCTCCTGCAGCCAAGCCAACGAGAAACCCCCCCACCCTGCATTCAACCCTGGCCAATACATGCTGTTCGTGTCTACTTGCTACTGTAGTGAGCAGCCCAGTCCAAAATCAAAAACACTGTGGGACGTCATCATTTCCCTCTACAGCCCTCTGCAGGAGAGTTCACCAGCTAGCTGGCCTCTACCTATACCAAGCACCTGTCTTCAGTATCAGTTTTCTTCACCTCCAGACATCCTTGTTGGCTCCTGATGTCTCCTGTTGCTTCACTGTGCCCCCAGAGTGATATTTTTATACAAATTTCCCCAGAAAGAGGTGGCTTAAGTCCATTTCCCCCTGTCTCATCTCTAGTAGCCAGCAAGGAGATGTCTCTAGTCTTCCATCTTGCTCCATTTCTTCAGGCCTGCACCCTTAAAAGGAAATAGCAGCAGCATGATGGAAAAGGGGAAAGATAGAATGATTATTTCTGATTTAGGGGATTATTTCATTGTCTTTCTTCCTCTGTTTATACTTCAAAAATAATGCACAACTACTTTGGATGAGGGGATGAATATAAACCAAGAGCCCTTGGTGAATTAAATAAAGGACACTGTAGTCAAATATGATTTTAAAAATGGATGAAGTATTGATAGTTGTGGATAACACTAAAGGCTGTAAGACCAGTTAATAGTTGTATGGAGACATTAAAGGGAAAATTGCAAATAGCCCAGTGTGCATAGCCTATAGTGCTTTTCAAGATAGGAGACTGGAAAGTTAGGATCAAAGTGAGTTTAGAGAAGCAAATCAAGAGCTATGAAAAATTTTAGCAAGGGATTACTATCATTGTCATGACTGATTTTAAAGATACTTCTGATGTAAATTTGGGTTAAAAATTAATTGGCATCTAGATATATCTATAGTCATAGTTCAATAATGATACAATGAGACCCTAGAGTGAGGTTAGTGAAACTATTGAATACAATATTAAAGTTATCAATGAAAAACAAGAAATCTAAGTATAAATCATCTAGATCTCATAAACCATTAGATGAAATATAAATGAAGTAATATCGCTTAAACTTCCAGTTTAAAAAAAAGGGGCTTCAAGGTATTGTAAAAGATTTGTGCACACTCAGTTTTCATACCTGAATCTACAATTAAGCTGTATTGGTTTGTCCATAAATATTAAGCCATTATATGTGAGATTATATCCATATAAATGATTTCTTACTGATGCAACAACATACCATAGAAGGTATTTTCTCCATACACGTAAATTGAGAAAATGTTATCTTGTGAATGCACATGTGAAAGGAGTTCAAATACAATTTGCTTTTAAAAATTCCAAAAAACTAGGGGCAGTGCCTGTGGCTCAAGGAGTAGAGCGCCGGCCCCATATACCAGGGGTGGTGGGTTGGAGCCTGGACCTGGCCAAAACTGCAAAAAAGAAAAAAAAATTGCAAAAAACAGCTAAACAGAAAGAAACAAGATTCAATGTGTAGCATTTGAAATCACTAAGCCATACTTCATTTGTAAGTTATTATTACATTATAGCTTATTATATTAGTGTGCATTTTTTATAAAAATATAATTCCTCATTTTTGCCTACTTACTTTGCCTAATAATCTCTTCTGCTATAACTATTCTCCATGATTGTTATTTTTATTACTATTAGAGGTTCTTGTTGGCATATTTGATAACTTTATAAGTAATATATTATTTACTGCTAATAAGTCCATGATAAAAGTGGTATTTCCATTTTTCAGATAGGAAACTAAGGCTCAGAGAGATTCAGCATGTTTATTACCACACATTTTAATCATCTTTTTTCATAACCACCATAATATATGACCTTTCTAATGACAGTAGCATATGGCCTTTCCAAGGTTGACAGTATTATACCTCAGAGGTATTATGTTGTATCATATGTTTCTTAACATTAAGGTCTAAACATTCTTAAAACATTGAATTTCTAGTTAAATGCATTTATAATTTGCATTATCAAGAATCTTCTTGAGAGTAGTAGTATTTATGCTGAAAATGTGGCAGTGCTTGTCAACTTGGTTCGAGTGGCAAATTCACAGAGACCTTGAGAGATTATAATATAACCAGGAGTGGTTTCTCAATAAAACAAGTGCTAAGATATCCCTTAGAAACAGTTTATTCTTACCACTAATTCCCTCATGTAATCTAAGCTTTGAGCAAAGATAAACAAAATCCACCTATACGTATTCCTACTTCCCCACAAAGGAGAGTGGTAATAAGGAAAATTGTAATTTTTTTTCCCAAAGGGAAAAAATTTGAATCTAGCATTAATAAAAGTATATGTGAAGTAGAGTTCTTCAAATGTGAAAGAATGTTTTCCAGCCTTCATTCAAAGTTTAGCAATGAAAAATGTTTTTTACTTTTTCCTAGAATTTTGATATTGTAACATTTTAAGGATACATACAAGTCTGGATTCCAGTTGATTTATGAAAAATTCCAAGAAATTCTAGATTCGCTAGGAAACAGAAAATACTTAATACTATATAGCACAAAAAATAATAACAGAAAATCAGTATACTCTTTATTATTCTTAATTTAATGGGTTTTATTAAGCTTTTTCTACATATAAAATGTTGAAATATTACCATGCTTTAAAAAGAGCTATATTTTGTTTGAATATAATATTTATTTATGAATCTTTTCAAGCTCCAACTAAAACAAATGTTATTTGGAGAAATACATATTTATGTGAAGAGCCATCCTTTACTCATGGCCTAAAAAAAATGACATAGACATTCAACCTTTATTTAACATGGTTATTTTTACCTTTTAACATTTTGCTGTTATATTTTACAAAATTAAAAAACCATTTCTTTGTATATAACAAAAATGATGGTTCTACCTGAATACAACATAGCAATTTGTTCATGTCTAGGTAAAAAATGAATGCCATATCAGATTATCAGAAATCAAACCTCATGCTATGACTACTTTCCTTTTTTTGGTCTTATTTTTATTTTCCATCTACCATTTTAATTCAATTGTGCATCTTTGATCACTGAAAGCAATCCCAGGAATTGCTGAGCAATTAGAAAGGGAGTCTAACGGGATATAAAGATCAATTTACAGATCTGGCAGTAATTCATTGTGTGACTTTTGCTGTCACTGAAAAGATACTAAACCAGTCTCTTCAACGTGTTTATTTCTCAGTATTTGTCTCACCATAAATGTACTTAAATTTGCTATGCATATACATTAAAAAATGGATTCCTGATTAAGAAGTACAGACAAGCTTCTATTTCAACTATTACTTCACTTGAGATTTGCATTAAGCTAATAGCCTGTATCTTTGTAAAGTAGTATTGCAAATGCAATTTTGTGTATGTGCCAGGTTCCGGTTCCTTTTAAGTGCTTTTATTTTGGCAAATTTTTTCTTTTTTGTATTTTCATTTTGTTGGCATTTTATAGTTGTTTTACCTCATATTTAAATTGCTTAACCTGGAAAAGATGGATGCTTGGTGTCCCACAGTTATTTGTCCTCTGTTGGAAGAAAATATAAGATTTGCCAGAAGGCATGCATATTTTTTGTACAATGTCATGCTAGATAGCAATCCTTGGAACTGCTTTGACATTATATCAAATTTTTTCCTAATAGCTCTATGGACATTTATTTATTTATTATTGTTATTATTATTATTATTATTTTTTGAGATAGAGTCTCACTCTATTCCTCAGCCTAGAGTGCCATAGTGTCAGCCTAGTTCACAGCAGCCTCAAACTCCTGGGTTCAAGTGATCCTCTCACCTTAGCCTCCCAGAATGCTAGGATTACAGGCATGAGCCACTGCACCCAGCTGGAAAATGTTCTTTAAATTATGTTAAAATTTCATAATATTTAGTCACATGTAAAATCTTCTTTTCTAGAAAGCTATAATAACTTATCTGACAGGAGAATGAGAGAAGATTATAGGAATAGCCAGCAAAATATTGACATTTTAAACATATAAACTTTCCAAAAACTACAAGTGAACTGAAGTACCCTTATTTATAAACTGCATCGGAGGCAATCAGTAGTTTTTAGTCTCTTGATTAAAGTCAACTTGAGGTGAAAAGACAAAATGAAGTAATATGTTTGTCGTATAAATGACAGCACATTTAATCCCACTGACTTCTCCACCTTGTATTTATCAAAGCCTAAACATTTTAATAATATGACAAAAATAAAGGTTATTTTCAACTATACTGCTAAAATTTTTCATTTGCAATACTTTAGGAAGAAAAGGGAAAAATTTATATATGTGTCACCACTTAATCCAAATACCGTGCTGAGCACAAAGCCCAGCAGTATGTATCTTAATTTAAGAAAAATATCTGTCCAGAGATAAACTGTGACCACGGTTTTCATAAAGTTCTTGCTCAAAACTACAGTTATAAAATCGTATTGCTTTCAGTTATTGCATAGCTACTCTAATTACTATCCTTCGCTTTAGAACATGGAAGATTTAAGTTCAGAGTGGTAAAACAGGATCCTGAAAACCCATAGCTACTTAGTGGTAAAAGCTGAATTCTCTTGACACCCAGTTCAGAGCCTTCCCATTTATTACACTGCCTGTGTGCTCACTGCCAAATGTCTCCCTGGAAAAGGAAGTCATTTCCGTATAGCTCTGGCTATTTGTAATTCTTTTTTCAAAATTAAAATGCCATGTAAGTTTTTGTTATTAACATTAAATAATTACAATCAAATGTAGTTCTCTTTTACCTTTTTCCATGCATTTATGTCTAATTATAAACAGTATAATGATTGGGGAAGTGCTATGATTTCTTTTGTAAATGCAATATTTTCTTATTGAAAATGAGTCAACTGCCTCATCAAAGTAAACAGCTTTGGAATATTGTTTTAATCCTTTATTCTGGTAACTTTTATTTTCATACAAATAGCTGGATTTAAGATGATTTCTATTAGTTGAAGCAATCAACACATATCAAATATTATCAAAGAAAATAATTGAAAACATTGGGGAAGCAATGTGAGCAGAGGAATCATGCAGAGTTTCACCCACACACCTCTGCATACAATGGACAAGGATGACTAAATGCTTTGATCTTTCCTGGGTAACATGAAAGAGAAAACTTTAAAAAAAAATGAGCATCTGTTAGAATAAAGGTTTAATGAACAGGGTGGAGACTAGTTGACATGAGACAAAAAGCATGAGAAAGGAGACAGATAAAGTTAGAATGTAGAAACCAAGTTATTTATAGCCCCAATAGTCCAAAGAGATAATGGCTAAGAAAAAGATATTAAAGTAAATAGAGTTTGATTTGTATTTGAAGTAGTTAAAATCTCATGATGATGTTTGCAGTGTCTTCAATGGGGAAATAGCATATAATATATATATAAATACGGATGTACTATATGCTGTGTGTGTTTATATCTATCATGGGTAATAGATAAAATTATGAGGTTATAATATAACAAATGTAATAGATTTTAGACTGCATGGACATACATTTGTAACTGCAGAATTCAGTAAGTTTTCCATTTAATTTAAGGAAATAAATGTTTATTTGGGGAAAACTAATTACTTTGTAATGGATCAGTTCTGTATTCAAATGTATTTGCCTGGGCATTGTTGCGCTCTCAATTATTTCAAATACTCAAAACAAAAAATAGTTCAAGGGTACTTTGTATCCCAGAGTACAAGTTTGTGAGTTTGTGAGTTTTTGGATCCCAAAGTATGTTTTAATAGGTGTTGTTTTTGATTTTAGAATTGGTATCCTAAGGCTTTTATATCCCAAAGTATGTTTTAATAGGTATTCACTTTGATTTTAGAATTAGTATCCTAATGCTATTATAAGTATTGGTTCCACTTTCATGCAACTTAGTATTTTCTAAATTTGGAATGTGATAGCTGCAGTTCTCAATCTGATGTCTGGTAGATTACATGAACATATGTGACATTCTTTATATCCATCATCATGGATATATATATATGTATGTATGTATGTATGTATATTTTGGAATAGGGTAGGTAAAATAATGACATTAGACCCTTAAATTTGAATCGGCTATAATTTCTTTAATATGAAAAGAAGGCTTTTAAAAATATATGTAATTTAAGTTCAGGAAACCAAGCCAGATTTTAAGTCAGAGAAAGTATAACAAGCACAAAATTGAAGAACTCATGCTCTTCAATATAGTGAGAAAATAATGTAAGAGTACAGAAAAGAGGCTATTTGTCTCAAAGATGGTGCCTGTATGTAATAGGCAAAGGAGATTCTTCTTCTGGGCACCAGACTGAAAGTATAAAGGTAACCCAGACATACCATTCTTCTTTGTGATATGATACTCTAAATCATAACCTGTCCCCTCTTCCCACTCTCTGCTGCTGCTTACCTCATCCAATCAGGTTTCCACATCAAATTCAGAAGAAGCTTCTCGAAAAGCACATGGGAGCTTATAGCCTCAGTTTATGAACATTCCTTTACATAGTTCTAATCCTAACAACTATGGCAATCTGCCTTTTGATGCTGGTTCTTCCTACCTCTACATCTTTGGACCAGACTTCCTCACTGCCTCCTGACACAGTGGTGTTTCTATTATTCTTTAAATTACTTTTCATTCTCTGGCTCTTTTATGCTAGGGGTGTGCTGCCTGTATAGATTTTTCCCTAACACATTTGCATTAATAAATACAGCTTGTCCCTCTAATCTCAAATCAGGCATTACTTCTTCAGAGCAAGTCCCACTACCTTCTTGTTTTATCGTCGTCTATCATCACATATAATCTCATAGCAACATAATTTAGGAAGCAGAGCAGTAAATAAATACATATATTGGGGTAAGTACTGTGATGGAATTTAGAAAATTTGTCTGACTAGGATATATATTTGCAGATAGGATTCACATCTCATAAACTCTCGGAACTATTGCAGACCATTTCTTCATTTCTCAAAGGTTAATTATTCTTATGCTTTCCCTATGAAAAAGCCAGAATAATAAAATAATAAAATGAAATAAATGTCCCCAGCCAGTTTGAACTCAGATAAATAACATCAAAATAGTCTCTCTCTCTCTCTGAAAAAAATCATAGAATCTCAGTATTTCAATATGTGTCATTCTCTGTATCTCACACATAGCAGTGATTTCTTGTCAGGAATGTTCTATACTGATTACCAAATAACTATCCTATAATTTTAGCACATATGATTTTGGGGGGGGGGGTTAGTATAATTTTTTAATCCTACATTTGCCTATGACATAAGTAGAGAAATGATTTATATGATTTTTTCACAGTAGCATTTACATAGAAGACTAATTAAAAGCTATTTTACTGTTAGAATTCTTACATAGCAAAAAAAAATAATTAGAGGATATGTAATACTATAATTAAAGGAAGGAAGGAAGGAAGGGAAGAAGGTGTTAAGGAAGGAAAAAAAGAAGGAAGGATTCAATATACCTCAGGATCCATTTTTTCTGGTCTGACCAACACTGGAATTTATTACATATAATTTCTATTAACTTTTATTTTGGGCCCTTCGTTCAAAATAGAATAGACATTTTTTTCTAGATAGACTTCCATTCTCTGCACTAGGTATGACAGAAGCGTTGTTGGGTCTTATTTCTCATGTACCATTTGCAAAACTGAGGCATATTTAGGGTTGCTCATACCTGCAATCCTAGCATCTGGGCTGAGGTGGGTGGATTGCTTAAGCTCAGGAGTGGGAGACCAGCCTAAGCAGGAGTGAGACCCCATCTCTACTAAAAGTAGCTGGGCATCCTGGTGGGAGTTACTCGGGAGACTGAGGCAAGAGGAGTGCTTAAGCCCAAGAATTTGAGGTTACTGTGAGCTCTGATGCCGTCATGGCACTCTACTCAGGGCAACAGAGTAAGACTCAGTCTCAAAAAAAAAAAAAATGTAGTATGTTTATGTTAAACTCTCCACTTTATTCCTGAAGATTGACATACAGGAGGAAATAAATCTAGGAAGTGGTGTGATGTTCAGTGGCAGTACCTTTCCTGACAGTGTGGGGAAGTAGGAGTTTTAAGGTAAGAGGGCAAAGGAGGCCAGCAGGAGGCGGAGGCAGTAACATGCATAGACATCCAGAAGGCAGCCATGAAGGTGGTTTTACAAAAAGCTACACTTCATTGTTTGAGCTTAGAACTAAAGCTCTCTCAGGATAAAGGCAAATTTTATTTTGGTGAAAGAGTTGCCTTTCATCTTCCTACATCAGGATTTCAGCTGGCAGGGGATGAGAGGACCTGCTCAATAATCAGGTATTTTAGAGGTCCAGCGGTTTGAGAGAAAACAAGCTCCCTGGGGCCCTCTCAAATGCCTTTTTTTTCTTCTTTTTTTTTTTTTGGTCTGCGTGTCTACATTGTGTATTTAACATGTGTAAACATTAATATGCTAACATTCTCCAAGCATTGCTAGAATTTGGAATTTAGCAGTATATGTGGTAGCGTAGAAATGCTACTTTCCTATTTTTTTTATCTGTCTAGTGGGGAAAATACGACATTTTAATTTTAAGGAATGACATTTGTTAATAACTTACTGATTTGTACTCTAAAGCAGTGCTCTCAGAAGTCTAGAATGCTTAATATGTTGGAAAAAGAAAATTATAATCAAATCATTCTATCTACTTAATACTCTTCACTCACAGTTATTCATAAATTATTAAATTTTTGGATATTCATCTTGAGAAAAGTATGAAGATGTCTAAAAATAGATTCAGAGTAAAGCACTTTTCTCTAAATCTGATTGAAGTTTTAGAAAACACTTCGGATTAAGCACCGTATCAACCTGAGATTTCATTATATTAGTTTACATCAAAGGGTGTAACCTAGTAACGTAAAGCACTTTGCTGAATAGTTTTTGAATTATGACAGTCAACATTTCTCATTCTAAACCTCTGCCCACATCCTTAGCCCAGCACTCCCACTGATGAAGTGTATGCTATTTTCGTCTGGAGTTTCACTCTTTAGGCTCTATGTGAAATACAAAATATTCTGTGTAAAGGCATTTTAAAAATCTAACTACATACTTTTCTACAGCATGATGTATAATAACATTTCAGCCACTTGATAATATTTGTTAATACGAGCCAGTGACTAGAAATACCAGCGTCAGCATAGTTAACCTGGCTTTAAAAGTATCAGTTTCAAAAGATATTCTTGTTTTTAAAGGGAAAAAAAAATCACTTAGTTAAAAACATGCATTTGGTACCCATTTGATTTATTTTCTGTGCTTCCATATAGAAGCTTTATTGCATGCCTGCACTGTTTGTTCAATTCTGTGTCAGGTGTTTCCTTCCCTTGGCATTTGGGTTGAATCTTCCCTCCTGATAGAGAAAACATGCTATTGACATGTGGTAGGCTATTCCTCCAAATATGTGTATGTAGACACATTATCTATGAACTTTGTGTTGCTTATTCATTGTTTAGGAACAAAATAAGAATAGAAATTTCAGAAATGGGAAGGAGCATATCTCATGATTTACCAAATCATAATTCTGTGATTGCCTAGTTCCTATTTTTCTTTTTTTTATAAAATGCACATGTTGATTTTTCTAGGAAATTGTCAGACCGACTTACCCAATATCTGAACTGCCATAGTTTTACTTACTAAGTTCTTACCAACTACTTTCCAAATCAAACTTCAAATCTGGGAGCTACATGCACTTACCTGCTCCACTGCAGTGATAAAACTGTAAACAATCTTTTATAATATTTTATATTATTTTGTTACTCATAGGACATATGGAAAAAAATCCCAAAGTCTTTAAAATGTTAACAAACATATTAATACATTTTCTAATTTATTTTCGATGAAAGGACAGATCTAATTTCAAATCTTTATGGTATAATAATGCTATTTTCAAATATATTGTCCTGGTGATGACCTTCTTAAATATCTTACTTTAGGTTTTATCTATTGAATATTCAATTTGAAAATCAATATTGCACTTTCAGTACATATTAACCTTTAAAATTTAGTTTGATGGCACAAAAGTCTTTCAAGTTAGTAAATTTAGGTATATGAAGCAATAAACATATGTTAGTATGTATAAACTATGAGTTGTGTGTGTGTTAGAGAGTATGTGTGTGTAATACATAAATATTTTCACCAAATGTGTGTATGTTTATGTGTATATATATATATACACACACATAACTTTTTAGAACCGTGTAATAAAAGAAGCACTAAATTTGTGAAACAAGCCCTTTAATGAATTTACCATAAGAAATCTTTGTAATTTTTTGAAGGAATGTCTACTTATTAAATGTTTGGGCAATTTGCAATTATAGTATAACTTTATGCGACTTAGAGATGTATGGTTTTAGTCAAGACATTGAGGTTTACACACTATACTATTAAAGAGTTATGTTCAAACATGTATTTGCACTAACATCAATAATTTCAATACTCCCTATTTTTATCTATGACATAATATTTGCCATGTGGTATTTATCAGAATGTTAACAATGTATATGCATTTGGTGTATAGGCACCTATGAAATTGAAAAGTCTTACTCTTATTGAAGAATATTTAATAAAGACCTGCTTCATTTAAAAAAATGTTAAAATCTGTATGAGTCATACTCATAGCAACAGGAGAGCATTATGTCAACACACAGGAGAGCGTATGTTCAGCAAACAGAATAGCAGACAGAACAGCGATAGCTGGTGAGTGAGGTCTTGTGATTTCCACTCCTCTTTGCAGGGGAGTATTTTGCTCTTTGAGAACATGCTGCAAAGTTATGCCTGAGATGCGTGTTTACATGTACTTTATCACTAAGTGGCCCTCTTCTTCCTAATAGCTCTAAATTGACTCATTCCTGGGTCCTAGGAGAATTATTACTTCAGCTCTTCTTACTCTTAGTGTAGCTCTGAAGTGCTAAGAAAATAACTTTGCTTTTTTGCACAAATAGCCTCTCTTCATAGTACAAAATTATGAAAAAAGAAAAAAAAATCATCACACAAAGGACACTTAGGGCAATGGCAGAGCCTTCCCTCTACCCAAGGCATACTGTCACATGTTAATCATTCTGTAAGGGGCTTACACATCAACTAAATCAAAGGGAACCCTATTTATCTTTAATTCTCACACTAATATTTCCTATTTTAGTGGCTTTTATCTTGTTTGGCAGGAAAGGAAAAAAGAAATAGAATCATGCATTTCATATTTTTAAATACGCCCATTGTATGTTCAAATGATAATTAATGATTCTATCATCCTTAATTAGATGCTTAAATTGTATTCACAGTCAGCCAGGACACACACATAGACACAGAATACCATTTGTACCATGGTATGATAGTGGTAAATAAAATTGAATTCTTGAAGACAGGATTCCTGTCCTTAAGTATCTTAGGTTACTTAGAGACATACAACTGGCATGTTGACAAAGATATGTTCAACAATCACATTTTTGTTCTCCTTTAGTGATGATAACATTTACAAATTTGTAATAGAAATTTAATGTTTTCTACCTAGAGAACTGCATGTGTTTTTAGAAAAAAAAACGATATGTGTATGTAACTTCAAACAATAAATGGCAGGATAAAATCATGCACAGAGTACTATGAAAGCCGCAAATCAGGAATATCCAGTTTTCCCCAGAGTGAGTGAGCTAGTTTCAAAAAAGGTGAATGCAAGAATGAGTTTCTTTCAGCAAATAAGAACACTGCAACACACAGTGGAGTAAGAGGAAAATCAAACATAAAACATAGAGGAAGGCCAGAAATAGTATTTAATGCATAATACTATATAATGCTGTGCAATAGGTTTTTAGAGAACGGGGGTTCATGGGAATCATGCGTTCAGGAAAGCATTCAAGAGGATGAGAGTAACAGAAATACTGATCAAATTATAATGAGGAGTATTGAGTTACTCTCGAACACTGTTCTGCATAATATCCATTTATTCCTCCTCACCTCTACTTCCCTGTCCTCTCAGGGGAGCCTTCTCTGATTCCTTCATTCTCAAGTTGAGTCACCATTATCTCTTTTCATATGACATTGTCCTTCAGGAAATAAATATTAAAATTACAGGGGAATGTTATAAAAGTATTTGTTTTATTCCTGAATTCCTTACACTACCTTAAATACTAGAAGGCCGATACTATATCTATCTCATTTCATTTCATAACTCCAGCCCGTAGCGCGAGGTAGGATCACCAGAAGTCCTGTAGAAATGAGTATTAATTTGTACAAACACAACACTGTGCCAGCTAAGTTATCGTATTTAATCCCTACACCATTCTAAATAGGAAGATGAGACGTTTCACCGTCTGTAGATGAGAAAACTTGGAATTGAAATGGGAATAACTAACACAAAATCACACATATAGGGAATCACCGGGCCACGTTTTGTACTCAGGTGTTTGTAAGTACAAACCTCTTACTATGGTAACTATGTTAAGGCATTAAAAGTAAATTCTGAAGAGGGCCTGGAAGGATTTGAATAAAAGGATGGAACAAAATTAATAATTTTATTAAAAATAATACAACTGATAAATAAAGACCAGTAGTTAATAGTGAATATCTATCTTGGTTGCATAATAAAGGCAATCTTTTTTTTTTTTTTTTGGCAATCTTCTTAAACTATTTTGCATATGACAAAATAAGAGGGAGAAAAGTTGGATAATTAGGATTAGGGAAAATCATAGAGAATCTTAAAAGAAAATGATATATACTACACATGAAAAGAGAGAGCTACTGAGAATTGCTGAGTAGGTAGTTAACACAGTGACCACATGTTGTATCAATGCTAGTGGAGTCCGTGACGAAATGATGGAATAAAGAAAGGGCATCAAAGTCTGCAGGAAACTAAGCAGAAATCTAGTCTCGATGAGATTAGAGCCAAAACTTGAATGGTAAATGTAGGGAAAAATATAAAAGCTCATTTGTAAAGGATTTAAAACATTTTGATAACTTATAGTTAATAAAGAAGAAATAACTCTGATGACCCACAACATTGTTCTAGGCTTTGTGTGGGTAATGCATATCAAAGATTTCATTGGGAAGACTGGGAACCTCATTAGGAGAACTTGTGTGACAAGTTGGGAAGTGAGAAAGTGCAGTGCCTGCCTTCACTCCGTTCAGCTTCAGATTGGGAAGGCGAACCCAAAGCAGGTGTCACGTAGGCAGGTATTGAGCTGAAAGGGACAAAGAAAAAAAGAGAGATGTAAATGACTTTTGAGTTCTCAATGATAATTTCAATATTTAAGGAGAAAGAAATGGAAAAGAGACAAAGACTAACACATAGCACATGTACTTTTAATGAAGGTGGGGCAGGAATGATGAAGGCAGAGGGGGGAGTTGTAGGTATTTAGTGAAATGAGTAAAAAAGTAGAGATGGAGTAGAACAAATACTAACTTGAGTGACAACAGAAAATCAGACCTTAAAATAAGCCTCAGAATTTTCATATTCAATGAAAATACCAAGCAGTAAGAAAAGCCCTGGGAAGGCTCTGGGGGATTGGAAGAGGAAAGTCAGTGGAGCTTTCCTGCCGGACCCTTTGAGGAGGAGAGGAGAAATAGAATGAGAATGGAGTGTTAATGTGGGCGGGATAAAGGAAGAAAAGGGCAAGTGTGAAGTGACTCCATGTAACATGTGGCTGTGAAAGGAATCAAATTCAAGGGATTATAGGTCAGCAAGGAAAACAAATTGCGAAACGGCTAAGTGTATCTTTATGGGTCTGAAACACATTTCCCCATTAATCCTTTGCAAAAGCCTGTAGGGTTTGTTAAACAGAGCCCTGGTTATCATTTTCAGCATATGAAGCAACAAGTTAAGACAATTTGTGGCAGAACAAGATTAGAAATAATAACTCCTTGTTCCTAGAATATTTTCTCAGTAGGCACACTACATCTTTTTGCTATTTTTAAATTTCATGTGGCAACAACTAGAATGGTAAGGCCTGTTGTGTTCTATTAGGATCCTGTGGCCCTGCATGTAACTACTGTGAATTTCAGTTTAGGTAATTACTAGTTGCACCCCTAGCCTGGGCATAAGCGATCTCCTTAACTGTGAAATGGAGTAAATAATATCTACCTCATAGAGTGTTTACAAGAGAATTATAAACACGATGTGAATGATTACAATAATAAAAATAACAGCAGTGAGTTTATATGTTATCTTCACACACAGGAAGAAAACAGCCTTAAACAGAGCAGTTAAAGTCAGGATCACACAAACTACTGAGCAGCAGATCTCAAACCCAGACAAAACTGTCCTAATTTCAGAGATCAATGTATCGTCTAGTGCTGGACCTAGCCCTTCCCATGCTCTCAACTCGTACTGCTGTGATTTAACTTTTTTTTTTTTCTTGTTGAAATTTTTGGCTGGGCTGGGTTTGAACCCACCACCTCCAGCATATGGGGCCGGCACCCTACTCCTTTGAGCCACAGGCGCTGCCCTGCTGAGCTTTAACTTTAGTACCAGGGAGAGTGCTGGCAAAGGTTCACAGCAGTGGCTGGAGTAGCCACATCGACAGCAGCAGGCCCTGTGCCTTGTGCACCAACGGAGAATTTAAAATAGCCACAGTCATAAGGGAAAACAGGAGAAACTGCACGATTGCAGCCCTTCCCTGATCTGTGTGGCTACATATCTTTGCAAGCTGAAGCATATAATGTGACCAACAATGGCCAAAAAACAATCTAGTGGAAGACAAGCAGCCCAAATGGACCATAGTTGTAAGGTTCAGTTGTACGTCTCTCTTCCAAAAGAGTGGATATGTCAACGCTTCTTACTAACAACAGAACCTTTCTTTCTTATGACCCATTTATATGCATCTGTTCCATTTTGTCTCATGTATTTTTAAAAGGGCAAAGGAGATACCAACCAGGAGAGGAGAATGAGGCTTCATTCATTTTAAAGGTTATGGAAGATACAAAATTAAAGCGAAATGAGAGGGGCTTAGGATGAAATTTACATTGCGGTATAAATAGTTCAGCAAATTTATTCTATATATTATAATTGTTCTCTGCTAAACATTAATGGATATTTTAACTTGCAAAAAAATTCAACCTTTGGAACCTGATAGTTGTGCTACAGTTGACATTCCCCAACTTGGTTCCTGTGATGTTTTCTCTTTTCCGGGTGTTGCTGAAGTGTTTTTTCGTTACCATCTGTGTTCACTCACTGCCTCGGTGCAGCCCACCCGTTACTTCTTTCCTCCCAGAATAGTGTCTTCACTTTTATGGTCAGTTTCAAAGCTCTGTGTAATTTAATAGCCTCCTACATTGATTTTCTCATTTCCTATGACACCACCCCCCATCTTCCCTTTGCTCCTTCTAAACTTCAGTGAAGCCCGTTGATGCAGCTAGCCAAAAATATCTCATTCCAAATGAAGCATCTTCCCTCACTAATATTATCACGTCCTTATCCTTTATTCCTAACGTTCCTGGCACACACACATCACATAGGCATTCTCTTTACTTGGAGAGATCCCTTCTGACTATATCTATTAAGAAAGAAGTATTCCCTTGAGATCAGAAATTTTAACTCAAGCATTGTATTTGAAGGAAATAGGTGTTGTTATGACATTTTTATTAATCAGCGTTAAATGCGTCTAAATATTCTATTTTTCCTTGAGCACAAGTGGAATGTTCAGTGTGATCAGATAGAGAGGAGTTAGCTTTCTACTACATGCCATAGCCGGGAATATAAATTAAAATGAGAGACTAAGCTTAAATTCCAGAAATGTTGATTTTTAGAAACCACAAAGTAAGTACTTCTCTAAAATATGTTTTTCCTATTTTGGGAGGACTTTTTAAGATATAACATAGAGAAGCCACATTTATTTTGATTACCAGTTAACATACTAAATGTATTTTGCTCCTAAATACTTGCTATTTTAAATTAGCCAGGAGACATTTAAATAGAATAGAAATTATTTTATGATTTATATCATGGTAAATTAGAATAACCAGGTCAAGTCATAAATAACTTCATGTAAACTTTTACACATTCATCCTCAATTCACTATCTCAGTTCAACTCTTTGGAAAACTGATTGGTTTCTTTTGTGTTTCAAATGTTTTTTGAATGAAAATTGATATAATGACAGGTACAGAATTACAATTCATTAGTCTTTTCCCTTTTCCTAAGTTTTTAAAATGGTGTTATATGTTTCTATGAAAAGAAATATTTCATTCAAATTCTAATAGCAAATTTGGTGAATGAAACCTATATTTTTATTATGACTATAATGACACAAGTAATAATAAGAATAACAATTAGCATTGTGTGTTATTGAAGTCACCATGTAAAAAAATCAGAAAAGATTTGAATGTATATACTTTTATGTATAGATGATTGGCCTGAGAACATAGCATCTGCAATATTTTAGTCTGCCACAAAACCAAAATATTGTTTATTTTTTCATGTGCAGCTTTTAGATGGTTTGAATTTTTTGTGAGTTTGGATTAATATCAGTAAGTGATAGGAATTCTTTGAATGCAAAAACTACTGGCATCATTGGCAGCCTTTGGGTATTCAATATTCAATATGCTCCTAGGTTTTTCTTGATCATATGTTGAAGAGGATATGAGAACAAACTTTTTATAATTAATAAAAAGGATTGTTTCTCTTTATTTTTTTTTCTTTTATTGAATGGCAACTGTGTACATTAATGCACTTCTGGGGTACAGTGTGTGTGGTGTTTTCACACACAATCTGAGACACTTCCATCAAACTGGTTAACATAGCCTTCATGTATCTTTTTTAGTTATTGTGTTAAAACATTCATATTCTACTCATAGAAGGATTTTTAAAAAATTATTAACCTATGTCCACTAATTGTTAAAATTCGTTTCTTTTGGTTTTGTATGTATGCTTTGTTATGATGAGCCATTTATTTATTACTTTTTATTAAGACATATTAAATAGATCCTGAATACATTCATGCCTTTGTGGAATTCAATGTGTTGATTATTTGTACAAACTGGAGTGCTTACATCCTACTAA
This sequence comes from Galagoides demidoff, assembly GCA_963574575.1. Lineage (NCBI taxonomy): Eukaryota > Metazoa > Chordata > Mammalia > Primates > Galagidae > Galagoides > Galagoides demidoff. The sequence continues at coordinate 45,903 of CAUYQV010077291.1, forward strand.
TTTACTTAATCACAGTGTTAAGACATTTGTGTTCTATACTTGATAGATTTGACTTGTACTCTTGCAATATGCTCCGTAGGTATGGCTCCACCATTAACCCTTTCTCTATCGAACCACCCCCCACTTCCCTTCTTTATCCTGGGCTATAGTTGGGATTCATCTTTCACATAAAAGTGTGAGTGATTATAAATTGGTTTCATAGTAATACTGAGTACATTGGATATTTTTTTCTATTCCTGAGATACTTTACTAAGAAGAATATTTTCCAGTTCCATCCATGTTGTCGCCCTTCCCGACCAGTGGGAAGGGCAGCACTTTGTGAGTTCGGCGTATGAAAGGAGAAGAGAGCTATAGTAGCTTAAGAAGGAGAAGAATTAGGGCTATAATTACCACGATCCCGATTGAGAAGGCAATAACCTTATTAGAAGGGGAGAGAGTAGGCTGGGGAGTGTCCTGGATTAACTCAGCCTCGTTGGGGTGGATTGAAAGAGGAGCATTTGCCCCCCACAAGCCCA
>CAUYQV010077292.1:0-20227 GCA_963574575.1 Galagoides demidoff
CCTGTGGTCCCAGCTACTTGGGAGGCGGAGGCAGGAGACTCGCTTGAGCCCAGGAGTTGGAGGTTGCTGTGAGCTGTGATGCCATGGCACTCTACCCAGGGGGATAGCTTGAGGATCCGTCTCAAAAAAAAAAAAAAAAGATCTAATTTCTAGGCCAGCGTCTGTGGTTCAGTGGGCAGGGCACCAGCCCCATATAATGAGAGTGGCAGGTTCAAACACAGCCCCAGCCAAACTGCAACAAAAAAATAGTAGGGCCTTGTGGTGGGCACCTGTAGTCCCAGCTACTCAGGAGGCTGAAGCAAGGGAATTGCTTAAGTCCAGGAGTTGGAGGTTGCTGTGAGCTGTATGATGCCACCACACTCCACCGTGGGCGATAAAGTGAGACTCTGTCTCTACAAAAAAAAAAAAAAATCTAATTCTAACTAGTGATGTGTTGGAGTCCCCTCGCACCAGCTTATGGGAGTCAATTACACACATTTGACCCCAAATAGGTATTTCATGATGTAGTGCTGTCATCTAAAAACAGCCACGACAGCCTAGAAAAATATGAAAAAAGGCTCGTTGTCCTTAATCATCAGAGAAATGCAAATCAAAACCACTCTGAGGTATCACCTAACTCCGGTAAAATCAGCCCACATCACAAAAGCCCCAAACTGCAGATGCTCGTGTGGATGTGGAGAGAAGGGAACACTTTTACACTGCTGGTGGGGCTGCAAACTAATACAACCTTTATGGAAAGAAGTATGGAGAATCCTCAAAGAACTAAAAGTCTACCTTCCATTTGATCCCACAATCCCATTACTAGGTAGCTACCCAGAAGAACAAAAAGCATATTACCACAAAGACATTTACACCAGAATGCTTATTATAGCTCAATTCATAATTCCCAAGCCACGGAAGCAACCCAAATGTCCATCAACCCATGAATCAACAAATTGTGGCATATATATACCATGGAATTCTATTCAACCCATAAGAAATGAGAGAGACTTTACATCTTTTATGTTTACCTGGGTGGATTTAAAACACATTCTTCTTAGTAAAGTATCTCAAGAATGGCCAAAAAAAAAAAAAATCCAATATACTCAATACTAATATGAAACCAAGATATAAACAATTACATGCTCATATGAACAATAAAACAGAAAAATAGTCTAGCAACGGGAGGGATGAGGTAGGAGAGGGGGAGGGCAATCAACAGGAGAGGGCAGGGCATTTGGTGGGATCTCACATAAGGCGCACGATGCGAGGGTGAAGGGCTCTTCTACAACTTGAGCTTCACCTTGGAAGTGAGAACGCTGTAACCTAAAAATCTGTAACACTCATATTAATTCGAAGTAAAAAATAAAATAAAAATCAGCTATGATGGGAGTATTTACACCATGGAAATTGGCCTGACACGCTATGTGTCAGGGTTCTTTTTCCTCCCAAAAAGTTGGTTGTTAAACATTTATCACGGGACATGAGGAACATGCGCTATTAGGCTGTGCCTCCTTTGTTATGAGAGGCGGCGGCTCTGGAGAAACACTGGAGAAAACGAACTCTTTTGAGGGCTCCAGAGACAAAACTGTTTAAATCCCACCTTGCTCTTTCTGCTGTAGGCCTAACAAATGTGAGAAAGCTCCAACACCTGATATTTATTCTCTGCACAGTCACTGATATTAATGTGCAAATGCATTCTTCATGACACCAGAGCCATCTCTTCTAGGGGTAACAATTTTTTTTTTTTTTTTGCCCTAGTAATTAAAAAACGGCAATTGCTAAGCATTAAAATAGCTGTGATAATTACTGCATTTTTCTCTTCGGAGAAAACAGTAATACTGTACGTAGTCATTTCCGATAAATATAGAAAATAAGTAATTATGGCTGGAGCCATTCATTACAAATCTGTATTCCCAGTCTCACTTCTGCAAACACCATTCATTGTTTAAAATAATCGTTTGAAAGGGCATGCCAAATTTCTCATTACCGGCCCAGGGGCGCCCTGGGGATAGAGAGGCGGCGGGCACATGGGTCAGCCTGGCTAGCCGGTCATCTCAGAGCTGATGGTGAAAACAAGTTTGAAAAGATTATCATATCCAATTTTCAAAAAGCCAAAAAAAAAAAAAAAAGGAGCAAGAAAAAGCAGCATGTCTGTCTGTGTACCGGCAAAGGGCGGCTGTAGGTTGGGAGAGCTAATTAAGAAGCGTGCAGCGGGTGGAGGGACTTGGTGTCCACTCAGCCACAGTGCTGCTTTCACGTCTAACCTTGATTGAACCACGCGTCTCAGAAAGAAGCCTTAATGGAAAATAAATTCCACTGAATTCGAATGGAGCCATTAACATCTCCCTTCGCTGGTCCTGAAACATTTATTTGCTTTAAAATACACATACTCGTCTCAGTTCTATTAGGAATCAGAGCCAGCTTTTGCCTTGGAGCAGATTTCTCTCTGCCCACACTCTCCTGCTCCCTCATACTCCCCTCAGCCCGCAGGCAGGGCTGAGCTGTGGGGGGGAAGGCAAAGGGGGTGCCTCCTCATCAGCTCCTGGGCTGGGCCTTGGCACCGTGTTGGGGTGGAAAGTCCTGACCAAGCCCACGCCCTGCTCCCTCCAGGACCTGTCTCTGTGATCTGAACAATTCCTTCTCCCAGTGGAGAAAGATTCTTGACACAATATCAGAGATTGTGTCCGCATGCTAGCTCTGTCATTTGGGCACGTCCCCTCCTTCCCTGGGTCTCATCCATTTTCTTCATATGAATGAGAGGGTAGGCTGGACCTGCAGATCCCAGTGGGGCTCCTGTCCCCACGGAGTGTCTTGGGGATCCATAAGAGCATCCCTGATGATCACAATGACTTGGGACACCAGTGGCTTTGTAAGCATCAACAGGGACACTGGGTATCCTGCAATGCTCAGGATACTCCTGCACAGCAAAGCATTGTCCCATATGCTCGTGACTTTCAAAGGCCCCCACTGCTCATCCTTCCCAAGTCACTGTCTCCTTAGACTTTCCTTTCCTTTCGCTGAGAAGTGTTCTCTCGAGGCTCAGGCAGGTCTGGACAGTGTAGGAGACTGAGAAGCAGGGGGATAAATACATGTGGTCACCACAAATATTTCTTGAGCATTGATTATGCGCCAAGTCCTGGGTTGGTGCTGGACACACAGCAGTGAGGAAGACAGACAGCTCTTGTCTATGTGGGGCTCACAGCCTGGCGCGTCCAATCTGTAATTCTAGAAAGCACACGATGCCCTCACTGGACAGTCAACACTCAGCCTCCACCTATGGGGCCATCGGCCCTGAGCTACTAAAGTTTCAGAGAGGAGGGACCACAAGCCAGTGGCCAGCAGCCCAGATGCGGTGTGGTACGTCCCTCAATGCTGATTTACGCACCGTGGGGTAAGAGCTATGACTTACCCCACACTTACTTCTGCCAGTCCCAGACTTCACATACGCAATATCATTCAGCCTCACAGAGTGCACCACTGTTATGATCATTGCCATTGTCACCTCGCACCTTTTTTTTTCTTTCTTTTTTTTGCAGTTTTTGGCCGGGGCTGGGTTTGAACCCATCACCTCCAGCATATGGGGCTGGTGCCCTACTCCTTTGAGCCACAGGCTGCCCCCTTGCACCTTTTCTTTCTTTTTTTTTTTTTGAGACAGAGTCTCACTCTGTGCCCTGGGTACAGTGCCATGGCGTCAGCCTAGCTCACAGCAACCTCCTAGGCGCAAGTGATCCTCTTCCCTCAGCCTCCCAAGCAGCTGGGATTACAGGCACCTGCCACAACACCCAGCTAGTTTTTCTATTTTTAGTAGAGACAAGGTCTTGCTCAGTCTGGTCTTGAGCTCTAAGTTCAGGTGATCCACCCACCTCAGCCTCCCAGAGTGCTAGGATTACAGGCATGAGCCAACGCACCTCACTCAGTTTTTCTATTTTTAATAGAGACAGGGGTCTTGCTCTCGCTCAGACAGGCCTTGAATTCCTGAGCTCGAGCAATCCACCCATCTCAGCCTGGCGTCAGCCTCCCAGAGTGCTAGGATTACAGGTGTAAGCCAGCCTGCCCTGCCACCTCCCAGGCTTTTCTGTTATTTACTTCACATTTTTCTTTAACCCCTCAGTTAATTAAACAAACCCTTGTCCTAATGAATACATGAATGAATAATGAATACCCTGTACCTCTGAAATCATAAGACAGAAGAGGCAGTTTTATGTGTATATGTATGTGTGTATGTGTGTGTATAGGTGCACATGTGTATGTGTGTAGGTGTATGTTTGTGTATACATGCATGTGTGTTTAATACCTTGCTGTGGTCTGAATGTTTCTGTCTCCCTCAAAATTCCTACACTGAAATCCTAATCCCTGATATGACGGTATTGGGAGGTGATTAGGTCATGAAGGTGGGGCCCTCATGCATGGGTTAGTGTCCTTACAAAAGAGACCCCACAGGGCTCTCTAGCTGTCTTTCCATCATGTGAGAATACGGCAAGAAGTCAGCTGTCTGCAGCCTGGAATAGAGCCCTCACCAGAACCCAGCCCTGCTGGCACCCTGATCTCAGACTTGTAGCTTCCAGAACTATGAGAAATAAATGTTGTTTTTCTCCCAGCCTATGGCACTTTGTTATAGCAGCCCAACCTGACAATTGCATACCTACATAACAAATCAAAATTCGAAACTATTTGGGTACATCTATGTTATCTTGTGTATCAGACAGGGGAAAAACTGGGTAATGAGTCATGGCAGGGGTGCTGGCTGCTACGCATATCAAAACAACAGGCTCAAGGTTTATTTTTTGCTCATGTAACATCCAGTGTAGGTGATTAGTGGGTGGGTGCTCTTCACCAAGCCACTCAGAGACCCAGGTGTCTTCCATCGAAAGGGTCATCATCTCTGGAGCCCCAGAAGCCTGCCCCCCCACTCCCTGCCAGCCTGTATCCTCTGCATCCAGCTGTCAGGGAGGGAAGAGAGGCCACCACATCCCACCAATCAGAATTCGTCCACATGCCCCACCTTCCAGTGGAAGATGCTGGAGTCAGTGGTTGGTCTATGGGCCCCCCAGGAAAGGAAAACAAGGTTTGGTGAAGATCTTGCAATGTCCCTGTCACACTAAGAGAAGAATCTCGACTCTGGAAACATTAAAGCAAGAATTCCCATTTTACAAATGAGGAAATGGAGGCTTAAGGAGTGAAGGGCCCTGCCCCAGGAGACACAGGGAAGAGAAGGAAGGCTTAGATCCAAGCCCAAGTCAAAGCCTGCATGGCAACCTCCTGCTGGGGGCACCTCAAGGGGAACCATAGTTCTGCCTCCTGCCAAGACCTGGCTCCTGCTCTCCAGATCCGCACCTCAAACCTTCAACAGATGTCCCTGACTAGGTGTCCCCCTGGCACCTCTGACTCAGCATGTCCTGAACTGAGGTTATTATCTCTCCACATACCCCCAGCCGCATCACCTCCTCTGAATGTCCTGTTACAGAAAATGGGTCCACCGGCCAAGCCAGAAAACTAAAACTGCTTCTTGAATTTTCCTGTCTCACTTAGAATGATTTTACCTACAAGCAAGAGAAAACCCAACTCAAAATGACTTAAACCATTACGAAATGTCCCCCCTCCTACAACAACAAATGTCATGGTTCCAGGCCTGGTAAATGTGGTGGTTCAACCACAGCATTAAGGACCCACGCTCATCTGTCTTTCCACCTGGCCATCCTCAGCCTGTGGACTTGATCTCAGAGCTCAGCCCAACGTGGCTTGTGGTCCCAAGGTGTCTGCCCTGGTCCTAGGTAACACATGTAGACAGCAATGCCTGTAGGCAGAAATGGAAATTTTCTGCTCAGTACTCTTTGGCAAGGATAGTGTCACATGTCCATTCCTAAACCAGCTTTGGACAAGGACTGTCCACAGATTAATCAGAATGGCTCAGATTAAAAATGACTGATTTCCAGGGTTGTGTAGAGACCTGGCTGTTCTTGTCACATTGGCCACCTGATGCCAGGACCAAAATGGCCCTCTCTTGGCAAGAATTATTATACAAATGGTTTTTGAAGATGCTATAAATAATTTTGTTTTTTAAAGTTCATAGGAGAGCATTTAGATCATATATATTGACAGCTAACTACCGTTTGGAAAATTAATAAGTATAATCACAAAAAGAGAAATATGTGTGAATTATACATACACGTATTTAAAATCAAACTTGCTATATTCCCACACACTGGGAAAAAAACTTCTACCTATACTCATCTTATTCTTTCAGTTGCCTAGGCCAGAAACATTGTGTATTAGTTATACACTGCTACCTAACAAATTTTCCCAAAGCTGTGTTTTAACAGCTTAAAACACACATGCATTGCCTCATGGTTTCTTGGGTGAAGAATCTGGACATGGCTTAGCTGGCCCCTCTGTGTTAGTGTCCCTCTCAGGTTGCAATCACACTGTTGGCTGGTGCTGTGATCTCATCATAAGGCACAACTGGGGAAGGACCCACTCCAAGCTCATGTGGGTATCATTGGCATTCGGCTCTTCATGAGCGGTTGGACTAAGGCCTCAGTCCTTCACTGGCTGTTGGTCAGGGGCTGTCCTCCATTCCTTGCCACATGGACCTCTGGAGAGGCAGCTTGCTTCACTGAAGCATGCTAGCCAAGAAAGCAATAGAGTGAGTCTACCAGCAAGAAAGAAGTCGTGATCTTTTGTAACCAAATCACAAAAGTGGGATCCTATCAACTTTGCCACAATCTATTCATTAGAAACAAGTCACTAAGTCTCTCCCAGTCCCACAAGGGTGTGAATACCAGAAGGTGGGATCACTATGAACATGTTATAAACTGTCTACCAAGCCTTGGAGTCACCCCCAATTTGTCTCCTTCTCCCACAGCCTATAGTCAATTCTTCAGCCACCTTAGAGGCTGTCGCTTCAAAACAGCTGATCCGGTACCCTCAGTGGTTTGCTCGGATGTCATCCACTCAGTAGCATGTGACACATCCTTCCTAAAATCACAACTTGTCCATTAACACACATATTTCCACCTCTCTTTCCTTATTTTTCTTTCTAGTATGGATCACCATCAGACACCCTAGATATTTTAATCATCTTTTAAGGATCTGTCTTCCCATCTTAGCACAGAAGCTCTGTGAGGGCACCAATTTGGGGGGTTTTGTTTTATTTTGGTTTTTTTGCTGCTGTATTCCCCACGGCCAGAGCAGTGCCAAAACATATTATTAAATGAATATTAAAATACATGGAAATGTAGGCAGGGCCAAGTGGCTCACGCCTGTTATCCTAGCACTGTAGGAGGCTGAGGTGAGTAGATCACTTCAGCTCGGGAGTTCAAGATTAGCCTAAGCAAGAGTGAGACCCCATCTTTAAAAATAGCTGAGTGTTGTGGCGGGCGCCTAGAGTCCCAGCTGCTCAAGGAGAATCACTTGAGCCTAAGAGTTTGAGGTTGCTGTGAGCTATGACATCATGGCATTCTACTGAGGGTGACAAAGTGAGACTCTGTCTCAAAAAAAAAAAAAATACATGGAAACATGTTCTCTTCTTTTAAAAGCCCAATACAATAAGATAAAGCTTATGCAAGGAATGTTAAAGATTCCATCATTGATAGACACGTAATAGACTCTGCTGGTTTCACTGGGCTCAAAGTGAGCCCATCACAGCTGTAACATCCATTCCTAACCCCTGCGGTACCAAAACCAAGTGAAACTAAGCAAGGGAAAAGCTGCATTTCGGCCTGAAAATTCTAGGGTGGTCTCCGATGTAGCCTTGAAAACCACACTCCACTGGTCTCTTGGGCTAGAACTACAGGGGCCATTCTGCCAAGGAAGCCCTCGAGTCCAAAGATCCTGTCTGCCAATGGGCAGGCTGTGGTGATGGGCAGCCACCAATGGAAGGGAGCCCAGGACAGAAAGAACCTGGGGCATTTTTCTGCTTAATGACCAGAGGGGTTTCTCCCAGGCTTCTGACACTCAGATTTATTGCTGGGGCTTTCTCAGTCTCATCAGAAGGTGTTGGCAGTGACAACAGTGTCTTCGACCTTGTGTCACTGACCACAAGACATTGATCATAAAACACATCCCAATTACACAGCTGCTAAAAATGGATAGGGGGAAGAGCAATTGCATCTCAGAATCAATCAAATGTTATTGTCATTTCATTCTCATTATAAATTGAGCAAACAAAGTTTGCTCATATGGTGGAATCATCAAAATCCATGCCTTCATCTAATGTTAAGGTAAAGAACCATTAACCTTGACCAGAATTCCAAACAGTTGGTTCAAATGCATCTTTTGAACATGTTCAATTTGTCTTTCCACAAGGGCATGGTTTGAGGCTTGACTGCTTAATTTTGACCCAATCAGGCTCCTGTAAGTCTTCACCAAGCTCTCTCTTGGGATGTTCAGTTCACTGTCCAAACAGCTCTGGAAGGAAAAATCAAGTCATTTTTTTACTTGTGTGTTTGATTATGCATTTGAAGGAGAAAGAAGCAAGCATGGGGTGGACCCCCTTCTGTCAGCCTCTTCCTTTTATCACCGCTGGGCTTATCCTTGCCAGCGATCCCAGGCACCCTGAAACAGAGGAACACCTCCATACTGGGTCTCAAATCCGGTGGCAGTGTAGTCTCCCGGAGAGTTTAGCAAAAAGCCAGATAACAAAAACTCCAACCAAGCTCTATAGGAATTTGCATTTTAAAGAACAGTGACATTCCCCCCCTCCCCATGATTCTGATGCAACCAAAGTTTGAGAAGAAAAAAAAATAGGAAAAATGGGGATAAGATGAAACAAAAGAGAGAGGAGAGTGTAAAGAATGGCTGTTTCTGCAGAACGCATTGCCCAAAGTGGCTCCTTTTCAACAGCTGCTTTTTAAAGGTACGAGGTTAACTTGACAAAGCAGCGGAGGACGCTGTGGGAAGGGTTTGGGTTATGATGCTTTTTGCCTCAACTGAAAGTTCAATCCCAGCCAGATGAAACGACCTGGAAGTATGTCAGCCCACCCAGCCAGGAGTCCAGCTGTGTGGTGCAGCAGCTCGCTGAGGTCCCTGAGAGACTTTGTCCCCTTTCCATCCCCCACTCTGCCACATTCAGCTCCAATTTCATCTGAAGGCTGGAACGCTCAAGCCTGGAGGGTAACTGCCAGGAAAATAGGAATAATGTTCTCCCAAGGAAGACCCTAGAAAATGGCAGCCAACTGGTTCACCTGTTCAGACGTTACTACGAGGGCTCTTCCCAAGAAATCAAAGAGTCCACCGGAAAATACTTCAAATGATATTTTTAACTACTCAGAATCCCCCCAGTCTTCCAAAGTAATTACTTGCATTTGCTAATGATGACCTTCTCATTTTAATTCTTATAAACCCATGTAATGTTTACAGAGTCAGAATCAAAGCATAGCTATGTAGGTCACTACAAAAGTTTTGAGACAGGCTGTGTTACTGCCTGTCATTTCACTTCTGATTAACCCATGCAAATTTCAACCTGCTCAGTTTATTGCTGTTGCCGGGAGGGCTTCATTCGTTTCTGCCACAGATTTTATGGTTCTTGGTTTTTGTGTATCTCGAAACTTTTGTAATGACTGACCCTAACCCACATACATACAGTTCTGCATATAATTTTTTCTTTTAAGATAATTATGTAATTCTTTCTTCATGTTTTTATAGTCATTGTATTATTTAAAATAACAGTATGGCGTTGCTCTTTTTTTTTTTTTGAAACACAGTCCTACTCTGTCGCCAAGGCCAGAGTATAGTGGCATAATCATAACTCACTGCAACTTTAAAATCCTGGGCTCAAGCAATCCCCCTGCCTCAGACTTCTACGTATCTGGGACCACCAGCCTACACCACCCCACCCATCTAAGTTTTCTAATTTTTTGTAGAGACCTGGTCTTGCTATGTTACTCAGGCTGGTCTCAAACTCCTGACCTCAAGGGATCTCCTGCCTTGGCCTCCCAAAGTGCTGAGATTTCACTGGTCCACTGAAATCTGATCCACTGATTCACTGGTCCTAGCAGCATTGCTTTTTATTGAGATACCATAGTTTACTTAACAAAACTCTATGATTTCTTCTAGTTATTCATGATTGCAAGCAATCCTGGGATGAAAATCCATTGCCTGTGGCCTTTTTACATACCTACTGCTTAAAAGATCTTCAGTTTCTTTCCTGTCCTGTGGAAGAGAGAAGAACTTTCCCAGCAGCCTCCAGGAAACATTCCTCGCTGCATCCGGTCACGTGTCCATCCCTGGACTAATCACAAGGGGGCGGGGGAGTCCCCTTACACCAAACAGTCTCTCCCAGAGCTGCCTAGAGCTGTGCCTGGCCCTTCATGGGTGCTCAATAAATATCTGGGGAATGATTTATTAAACGTCAGGCCAGCACCAATAAGGAAGCACATCAGAGCAGCATTCTGAAGTTGTCACCTGGGTCTGATACACTCATTGTTGCTTTCACTGGCTAAAAATATGACTGATGCCATGGCAGAGAAGCCAGTTTCTCTGAGAAATTACTGAACTAGATCAAGTACATAGAAACGTGTTTCTAAAGTCTCAGTATGGGATATGTTCCCACTTCCCAGCTTCTTGTACTCAGCCCAGGAAGATTTCTAATGGGTCACAAATCAATTAAGGAGGTTGGGGGTGGGTGGGGAGGAGAAAGCCTTGATGCTCCTGGAGGAAGAAATAACCATGACAATGTAGAGGGTTGTTCAAATTAATTTCCACTGGCTTCATTAGTGAAAGTTGACAACATGAGATTGCTATGACCAGCATTTATCTTTATTAAACGTGATCAAATTAATGATCCCCTCTGCTCACTGAAGTTAGAATAGCATTTCTTCTTCCTGATGAAAGAGATGATGATGATGACAACGCATATTGAGACTTAGCACTTGCCAGGCACTGTCTTAAACCCTTTCTATACATTAAATCATGTATTCCTCCAACAATCCTATCAAGTAGGCACCATTATTCTCCTGGTTTACAGATGAGGAAACCAAAGCACAGAGGCGACCCAGCATCAGATAGTGGGCGAGCCACTGGGGCAGAGGGAAATGCCCAGCCACCTGGGACACACCAGCCACTCTTTAGGCAGTGTGTGTGTGTGATTCTTCTGCATATAACCTAGTTTTGATTTGGTCCTTAAAGACTGGGCAGTTCCAGACAGTGCCTGTGGCTCAGTGAGTAGGACGCCGGCCCCATATACCAAGGGTGGCAGGTTCAAATCCAGCCCCGGCCAAATTGCAACAAAAAAATAGCTGGGTGTTGTGGTGGGCACCTATGGTCCCAGCTACTCTGGAAGCTGAGGCAAAAGAAGCGCCTAAGCCCAAGAGCTGGAGGTTGCTGTGAGCTATGACATCATGGTACTCTACTGAGGGCAACAAAGTGAGGCTCTTCTTTAAAAAAAAAAAAAAAAAAAAAAGACTGGGCAGTTCCATTAATTCACTGCATTGGTTAGACTAGGATAGGCTCTGCCATAGTGTCAAGCGGTCCCCAAGTTTCCTAAGTGCATTGCTTGCTCATATAAACAAGTGGGTGCAGGTGACAATCTAGGGTGGCTGTCCTCCATTCAGTGATCCACAATCTGGGCTGCTCAGTCCATCTCAAGAGAAGGCCTCTACATTTATCATGACAGGGAAGTAGCATGCTTCACTTCTACTTACTCTCGTTGGCCAGAGCTGGTCACTGGTTGTGGGCCCCTGCCCAGAGAAGGAGGGAAGAGTTGGGCACCAGGAATGTCTGCCATACTCATTCGTTCATTCAGTAGGTACTTAGTAGGCCAAAAAAGCATTGCTCTAGACACTGGGTATCTTAACACATTTGGGCTGCTGTAATAAAATATTGTTGACTAGGCAGCTTATAAACAACAGAAATTTATTTCTCCCAGTTCTGTAGGCTGGAAATCCCAATTCAAGATGTCATCAGAGTCAGGGTCCTGGTTTCTAGATGGTGCCTTCTGGCTGTGTCCTTACATGGTAGAAGGGTGAAGTCTCTCTGTAGCTACTTTTATAAGGCCACTAATCTCATAATAAGAGCCCCACTCTCATGACTTCATCTATATGTAATTATCTCCCAAAGGTCCCATCCCATCATTTTGGGGGTTAAAATTTTAGCTTATGAATTTGGGAGGATACAAATATTCAAAGCATAGCATGATATGGGAATATAAAGACAAAAGTACATTGGGCTCTTTTTTTTTTAATTTTGCTTTTAATTGGCTTTCAGTTGTCTTAGTTTAAAGTTTTTTTTTATTTTCTTTTTTTTTCTTTTATTTATTTATTGATTGAGACAGAGTCTTGTTTTGTGGCCCTTGGTGGCATCATAGCTCACAGCAACTTCCAACTCTCGGGCTGAAGTGATTCTCTTGCCTCAGCCTCCCAAGTAGCTTGGACTACAGGGACCTACCACAATGCCTGGCTTTTTTTTCTTTTTGTAGAGACAGGGTCTCACTCTGACTCAGGCTGGTCTCAAACCTCTGAGCTCAGGGCAATCCACCCACATTGGCCTTCCAGAGTACTAGGATTATAGGCATGAGCCACCATGCCCAGCCTAGGCCCTTTCTTGACTCTTTTTTTTAAAAAAACTATATCTGCTTTCCTATGACGGTAGGCTGCAAAATGGGCCCCAAATGTCCACATTCTAATCTTTGAAATCTGTGAATATGTGACCTTGCAGAGCAAATCCACAGATGTTATTGCATTAAAGGTATTGTATTTTAGACAGAGTCTCGGTCACCCTGGATAGAATGCTTTTTGGAGTCATCACAGCAACTTTAGTCTCTTGGCTAAGCCTTGCCTCAGCCTCTCAAGTAGCTGGGATTACACGCACCTGCCATGACACCTGGTTAGTTCATCTATTTTTAGTAGCGATAGGGGCTCACTCTTGCTCAGGCTGCTCTCAAACTTGTGAGCTCAAGCTCTCTTCCCTCTGTGGCCTCCTAGTATGCTAGGATTATAGGTGTAAGCCGTCGTGCCAGGCCTGCATTAAAGATTTTGAGATGGGAAAATGATCCTGGATTACCTGGGTGGGTCCAGGGTCATCGTGAGCATCCTTAAAAGAACTCCTTCTTACCCAAGAGGCAAGAGGATCAAGTCAGTGGCCTCCCAAGAGGGTAGCAGAAGTGAGAGGTTGGAGTGATCTGAGAAACTCACAAGGTCAGAAACACAGATGGCCCATGGAGGCTGGGCAAGGCGAGGGAGAAGATCCTCCCCTGAAGTCTCCAGGAAGAACACAGCTCCGCCAACATCTTGATTATAGACTTTTGGCTTCTAAAATTGTAAGAGAATAAGTCTGTGCTATTTTTAGCCATTACATTTGCAGTACTTTGTTACAGCGCCAATAAGAAACAAGGACACCTACTGCCAGGCCTGGGATGGGAGAGGCACAAAAATTAATAGGAGTGATGATAATCATAGCTGCAGTATCCATGGTGTGCTTACTCTGTGCTGCATACTGACCTAGGCTAAACCCCCACAACAAGCTGCTCAGGAAGCTGAGACAGTAGGACTGCTTGAGGCCAGGAGTTTAAGACCAGACTGAACAACATAGTGAGACCCTCATCTCTACTAAAAATAGAAAAAATTAGCAGGGTATGGTGGTGCATTCCTATAAGTCCCAGCTACTTGGGAGGCTGAGGTGGGAGGATTTCTCCAGGCCAGGAGTTCGAGGCTGCAGTGAGCTATGATCATACAACTGCACTCCAGCCTGAGCAACAGAGTGAGACTCATCTCTAAAGTAAACAAAACAAATAAATAAAACACCTGACAACTTGTGAGATGCGCGTCCTCATTATCTCCATATGGCAGATGTGAAGCTGAAGCTTATAAACGTTAAGAAATCTTTCCAAGGAGACACAGCTGTGAGGGGTCAGGTCAGGATTCCAGCTTTGAATTTAGCAAAGACGTTATTCGAGCCTTGCCCAGGGCACACCATTAGCGGCAGAGGCAGGCCCAAACCTCAAGCCTCCCAGCTGATTACAGAGGACTCTTTCCTTAAAGTGTATTTAAGGGAGTAGTGATCATTGTACCTGTGGAGGGGGCTGCATCTGATGGGGGTGTGGCCCTGAGGAGAAGCCAGGCCTGAACCGGGACTGTGGCCCCACGTAGATTCCTCAGGATTCCTCCCTGGCCTGGCTGGGGTGTTGCTGCGTCCCAGCGATACAGAGACCCCATGTAGGCGCGCAGGTCCCAGTAGCTGCTTCTGAGCCTCCAGCCAGTGTTACTGCCTTTGTCTGCGGCGAAGTTGGGAAAAGTATTTCCAAGTCCACCAGCACAGTGCTCCTGCGGTCCTTGTAGGTTCTAGATTCTGAAGTATGGGTCACTTAAAGAGCAAAATGCCCTCCGCACCTGCCTGGCTGAATTGGCCTTGGAGCCACTGGAGGCCTCCGCAATTGTATGTTCTGCGCGCCACCTAGTGGTAGCCAGAGCCTCCAGCGCTTTTGTCGACCCAGACCTGGCCTTGAGGAAGGGTCTTCTCTTTGCTTCTGAGCTCTCTCCCCAGAGGCTTAGGTGATGGGGAGGCTGCCAGCACCCTTCGGAGAGGCCCAAGGCCAGCTGGTGCCCCCAAACTCTGTGCGTTTATAATGAAACTGCCCCACCCTGGGCTCTGCCTGAGCGTCTGGATGCCGTTCTGGGTTAAGACACAGAGTACTAATTCCTTTGTCATTTACCAGCCTTCCCGAGTGAGGGCAGGAAGGCTGTGGGGGCATCAGCATCTCATTTCAATGTGAGAGAAACTTGCAGAGGAAAGAGAATTTTAAAAAGCTACTGCGAACACACATTCATTTGACAACTTAGATAAAATGGACCAATTCCTTGAAAAATACAAATGACTACAACTCACCCAATATGAACCAGATCATTTGAATATGCCTACAACTGTTAAGGAAATTGAATTTGTAATTTTCAAGCTCCCAAAAAAGAAGTCTCCAGATCCAGATGGTTTCGCTGGAGAACTCTACCAAATGTTTAGAGAGGAATTAACACCCTCGCCATACATTCTCTTTCAGAAAATAGAAGAGAGAACACTTCCCATTTCATTTTATGAAACTAGTAGTTCCCTGATATTAAAACGGAAGATAGTACAAAAAGAAGACTACAGATCAACATGCCTCATGAACATGAACACAAAAATCCTTAACAAAATAGTAGCAGATAGAATTCAGCAATATATCAATAAGAATTGCACAGCATAACCAAAGGGAGTTCATTCCACAGACGCAAGGCTGGTTGAGTATTTGAAAATCCAGCAGTGCAATCCACCATATAAATGGCAGGTGTGTGAGCCACCATGCCCGCAAGGAACACCTTTTAACTTAATAAAGAAGAGAAATCACACGATCCTAAAATTAATGCAAAAAGAGCATTGACAGACGGCACCTGTGGTTCAGTGGGTAGGGCACTGGCCCCATGTATTGAGGGTGGCAGGTTCAAACCCGCCCCAGCCAAACTGCAAACAAACAAACAACCCCCCCAAAAAAACCAATATTCTTGGGCAGCACCTGTGGCTAAGTCTCCAGGAACACCTTTTAACTTAATAAAGAAGAGAAATCACATGATCCTAAAATTAATGCAAAAAGAGCATTGACAGACGGCACCTGTGGCTCAGTGGGTAGGGCATCAGCCCCATATACCGAGGGTGGTGGGTTCAAACCCAGCCCCGGCCAAACTGCAACAATAAAAAATAGCCAGGCGTTGTGGCGGGTGCCTATAGTTCCAGCTACTCAAGAGGCTGAGGCAAGAGAATCACCTAGGCCCAGGAGTTGGAGGTTGCTGTGAGCTATATGATGCCACAGCACTCTACCAAGAGCAATAAAGTGAGACTCTGTCTCTACCAAAAAAAGCATTGACAAAAATCAACATCTATTCATGACTTTAAAAACCCCTCAGAAAATGGAAATATAGGAAAACCCTTTTAAATTTAATTTTATATTTATTTATTTAATTTTATTTTTTTGAAACAGAGTCTCACTATTTTGCCCTCAGTAGAGTGCCATGGTGTCACAGCTCACAGCAACCTTGGGCTTAAGCTATTCTTTTGTCTCAACCTCCCAAATAACTGGCACTACAGGTGCCTGCCACAATGCCCGGCTATTTTTTTTGTTGCAGTTGTTACTGCTGTTTAGCTGGCCTGGGCCGGGTTTGAGCCTGCCAGCCTCGGTGTATGTGGCCGGTGCCCTACCCACTGAGCTACAGGCACCGCCTATTTATTTATTTTTTGAGACAGAGCTTTACTCTGTTGCCCTGGGTAGAGTACTATGGCATCATAGCTCACCTCAAACTCTTGGGGTCAAGTGATCCCTTGCCTCAGCCTCCCAGGTACTGGTACTACAGGCACCCACCACAACACGTGGCTAGTTTTTCTATTTTTAATAGAGATGGGTCTCAGTTTTGCTCAGGCTACTCTCAAACTCCTGACCTCAATCAATCCACCTGTCTCAGCCTCCCAGAGTGCTAGGATTAGAGGTGTGAGCCTCTATGCCAGCAAGGAACACCTTTTAACTTAATAAAGAGCATCTATCAAAAAACGATAAGCTAACATACTTCCTGCTTAAAAGACTGAACGCTTTCCCCCATGAGATTGGTATCAAGGCAAAGACATCCACACTCACCACTCATATTCAGCACAGTGCTGGAAGCTCTAGCCAGTGAAGTAAGACAAGAAAGGGAAATAAAGGGCATACAAGTTTTGCTTATGTTTGCAAATCAAGCAAGGTTAAGGTCATTTATGAGGCCTAATTGGCTCTGTCTGTTCAGGGATTCCTCACGCCAGTCTTCACAGAGATGATGGAATCATCTGGGAAGCCTTTCTAATGAATTAGCAAAGCCCAAGTTCCATTGGCAGAGATTTGATTTGCCTGGTCCAGGGCAAGGCCTCCGCACGTGTATATTGTAACACTCCCAGGAGTTTCGAATGTGCATATTTAGCAAATGTGAGAACCCAGTCTGTTAAATAAAGAGCTCCCACAAAACATCTCAATACAGCGCTCTCCAAGTGTGGTCCCCAGTGAATGGCAATATCAGCCCCACCTGGGACATGTCAGAAATGCCCATTCTCAGATCCCACCCCAGACTTCCTGAATCAGAAACTCCAGGCCCGGGGCCCAGAGATTGGCCTTGTAACGAGCCCTCAGTCTGATTCTGGTGCCCACTCAAGTTTGAGAACTTTTGCCTCAGCAGACAGATTCTAGAAGCAGCCAACTCCCACACTGAAAATTACATCTGGTTCAAAAGCATCAGGAACAGTGTTGAACCTCCCCGGTGATCAAAAGCAACATGAAAACAACAGGGAAATCCCATTTGACTCTTGGCAAATTGAAAACTCAGCGAACAAAAGAGAATGTTTTATGATTTCCTTTTCACACAGCTAGGTTAACACAACCACCCAGTTCATCAGGGACTGAGTGGGTTCCCAGAATTGGGGACTTTCTGGGCAAAAGCCAGGAAAGTTCAGGGCAAGTTGGTCCCTTCCCACAAGCCTATCGGATCACTATAATTACTGCTCACTCTGTTTCCCCACTGGGCTATAATTCACAGGGCCTGGAATGCTGTGTCTGGTGTTACAGCCTTGTCTGCAGCCTCGTATATGAAAGGTGCTCAATAAATATTTGGAGATGGAAGGAAGAAAGGAACAAGTGGAGGGAGAGAAGGAGGAGGGAAGACAGACAATCGCTAGGCAGTCAGTCCCTCTCTCGGTAAACTACCAGACCCATGCCGTGACTATAGTTCTGGCTCACTGTAGTATAGGTATTATAAATAAGTATTGTAGCTACTTATTTACAGGTCTTCTCACCATGAGCTGATTTTTCTGGTGGACTGTATCCTGCCACCATTATGTAATCAAAGGCGTCATAGCCTAGAGGGGAAGAGAATGAGAGCTGAGCTCAGTCTGGCCTGAGTTCAAGTCCAATTCTATGGATGATCAACTGTGAGACTTTGGAGAATTGATTTCAACGTTCACCACCTCAGTGTCCTCATCTGAAAAATGGGTATAATAGGAATAACATAGGACTGACTTACTTCCTGGGATTGTTGTGAGAATGTAACACGAGTTACTGCATGGAAACCACCTACGATGGTGTCTGAAACATATAGAATGCTAAATAATGTCAGCTATAACTTTTGGCCAAGGAGGGGAGCACACACACCCCATGTGAGGGATCAGAAGTAACCTTATGGTGACCTGGATGCTGCAGGTGGCTGTATTTTCTGGATGGTGGATAGACAGCTGTCTCTGGCCACTTACAAATGGTCGAGGGGGAACTTTTCAAGGTCAGGAAGATGACTCAGGAAGGCTTCCGACTGGCACTGGTCTTACCGTGCCCATGTCTCCCTTCCTGTACCCCCTCCTCATGTCTCCACGCCTAGGGGCATCAGGGTACCTGATCAATTACACATCCACATGCATCTCACTTGAGGGGAGCAAGGAGCTCCCTTTGGAAATTGAGCTCCATGGTTGGCTCCCAAGACCTGGAATGTGGAGCAGAGTAGGTGCTTTGTAACCATTTGCTAAATGACCGATTTTAATGAGTCTAAACATCTTTTTAATCTCCATTGTCTATCAGTGCCCACATCTGGCTTATCTCTGGCCCTAAACTTGACCAAAGCTCAGCTGTGTCCTTCCCATTGGGTCACGAACTAGGAAGCAGAAAGGCCTTAAGCAAAATAGCTCCACCTTGGCCAAGCATGGTGGCTCATGCCTGCAGCCCTAGCACTCCAGGAGGCCGAGGCAGGGAATCACATAAGCTCAGAAGTTTGAGACCAGCCTGAGCAAGAATAAGACCCTATCTCTACTAAAAATTACAAAAGTAGCTGGGCTTTGTGGCAGTCACTTGTAGTCCCAGCTGCTAGAGAGGCTGGGGTAGGAGGATTGCTCGAACCCAGGAGTCTGAGGTTACTGTGTGCTAGGCTGACGCTACGGCACTCTAGCCTGGGCAACAGAGTGAGACTCTGCTTCCAAAAAAAAATGGCTCCACCTGGAAATCCCTCAGGATTCCTCCTTTCCCCGTTCCCCCTTGGACGTGTCAGCAAAAGGAAAGAAAACATGCTGGATGAAATTATTAAGAGAGTGTGAGTCGTCTTCTTGCTCCTGATCCTTTATTAGGAATCTACAAGAGCCCTTTTGTCCTGGCCTCTCACTGGCATCACACACGTTCTCTGTGCTCTGAGGCACTAAATAGCCTTATGTCTTTGAATGCAGAGCTAAGGGTGGAGTCAGGCGTAATGAGAGAATCCTCCCAGAAGAGAGTGCTTGTGAAACCCACAAAGGCTGAATTAGCACCAGCCTTCCCTCTTACCCTGCCCTCCTGAATGGATCGTCCTGCCTGCCTGTCCCACTGGGACATGCCACCAACAGTGGTTTAACAAACTTATTTATCAGTTTCTCCATCCTTGCCCGGGAGTTGTTTAAGGACAGGGACGCTGTTGGTTCCCCATGTGTTTAGTGAGCCCCACCTATGAGGTACCTCCTATGAAGCTAAACATGGAAGGTGGAGATGGGTAAGATGCACCACCCAGGAGCATACAATTAGGAGCCTCATGTCTCATTCATGTCCGCAACCTTGGCATTACCACAGTGCCTGGGAAATGAAAAAGAAGTTTGTTGAAGGAATGGATAAAAATCCCTGAGTGACCTCTAATCAGGTTGCAGAACGTGCTGCCATGACCATCCATTCTAGCACTGCCTAGCCTGCCCCTGCCCTTGGGGAGAGGCGGTGATGGGGACAGGATAGCTCTGTGTCACCTAAGAACTGAAGGCATCTTTTCTCCTGTGGATCAATAGCCAGCTCAATCCTGCCTTTGTGGACAAGAAATCTGCAAAACCTGGCGGGACGCTGTGGCTCACGCCTGTAATCCCAGCACCCTAGGAGGCTGAGGTGGGTGAATCACCAGAGTTTATAAGTTTGAGACCAGCTTGAGCAAGAGCAAGACCTTGCTTCTAAAAATAGCTGGGCGTTGTGGTGGGCACCTGTAGTCCCAGCTACTTGGGAGGCTGAGGCAAGAGGATCACTTAAGCCCAAGAGTTTGAGGTTGCTGTGAGCTGTGATGCCATGGCACTCTACTGAGGTTGACAAAGTGAGACTCTGTCTCAAAAAAAAAAAAAAAAAAAAGAAAACAAAAAAGAAAAAAAACCCTGCAAAACCAAGACCCGTTTTTCCAGGAGTGGAAATGTATTCAGTGTTCTTGTTATCTTATTTTTTATTCCTTTTAACAAAAACAGGGTCATCTAGAACATACTATTTTGTAACTTTGGCTCCCCCTGCCACTCAAAC
>CAUYQV010077293.1:0-54158 GCA_963574575.1 Galagoides demidoff
CTGTGGTCCCAGCTACTTGGGAGGCGGAGGCAGGAGACTCGCTTGAGCCCAGGAGTTGGAGGTTGCTATGAGCTGTGATGCCATGGCACTCTACCCAGGTGGATAGCTTGAGGCTCTGTCTCATAAAAAAAAAAAAAAAAAAAAATCCATCCTTCTAAGCTTGGCAAATAGTTTAAATTCATTTTTAGTTCATTCATGAAAAGAGAGAAATAGGGAAGAAAATTCAGATCTCCTAGATAAAAAGCACAGGGTACCTATATCCACAGGGCTGTTCAAAAAGCCCATTCATAGGGATAAGGACTGAACAGTTGGGGACAGTGCTTTTGTTGGTAATAATGTTATTTTTTTCAGGCTGTGTGGCAACACTGTGAATTGTATCCACTAGAAGTGTTTGTGGTTTGATGTGTCCTTTGTTAATGTTCCACGCCCAGGCGTGTGCTCTCCAAAGTGCATCCTGTGATTTATTTTTAAGTGGAAAATGTCAGCTGCAAAAATGCATCTTACTTGTTTTAGCTTGTAGACACTCTCAGTGATCAAGTACCAGAGTAGTCAGCACAGCTTTGAAAGGTGGGCAGGCCAGGCAAAAATGCAAAATGAGGACCAGAGATTTCACCAGGAGCACCAAATCTCACTTACTGCCTGTAAGTCAGTGAACACACAAATGCAGCAATTATCCTAGAGAATAAGCAGTTGTTCTTGACATGTTTGTAATGGATAATTGCCTGATAAAAATGCCATTATCAACTGCGTTTAGGAATAATTCCATTTATGAAGCAAAACCATTAATTAGGCCTCCTGTTGGGCCTACTGCTTAATTTTAATAATGACCATTATTTTTCTTTTTTGTATTGAAGTTTCATCTATATACACTTGAACATGTATTTCTACTACCCTCTCACAAAAGCAGAGAAGGAAACCTATGGACATCTGGAACATTTCAGGTCTTGGAAGAACAATGAGGAAAGCACTTCTGGAAATCTTTTGATTTAGATGTGCACTGCTTTCACTAATCCATAAATCTTATCTCAGTCCACCTCAATCTGGAAAAGAACTATGTAAGAAAGGAGCTCTCTATGTCCTGCCCCTTGACAAAGTGTTAAAAGGGAAAAAAAAAAACCAACTAAGTCATAAATTATGCACTTTCAGGCTCACATGTCCTAAAAAGTGCCCTTAATCAAGGAATATCTATTACATACTTAGTCAAACCCATGCACACTCACATTCAATTCATTTAAATTGTCCTCAGTGTGGTACAGTGTATCTTTTTTAGACCAACAGAGTTGTGGACAATATTAACTTCTTGGAGTTAAAAAAGGAGCCCACTAAATAAATAATGTATTTATTCTAAAATCAGATAGTCTTCTATAAAGACAAATGTTATTCTATTATAAGATGAAATGAGTTAGTGACGACAAATAACCCAAATACTAAGATAACCCAAATGAAAAGATTAAAAACACAAATAATAAGTCTACAAATGAGTTTACAATGCACAAAGGAACAAGTTCTTCCTTGTTTCTGAGAGGATAATTGCCTTGCCCTTTAACTCCTCTGAACGATTCTCGATGAGAATACTTGCTTATCTAGTGGAGTAGTTTCTGAATACACTTACTCAGTCAGTGTCTGAAACAGGTTTAAATTGTATCATTAAAGTCTGAAGAAACAAGAGTTAGTGGATAGCTATAAAATAGAAATTTGGAATTCAAGAGATAAATCCTGGTGTTTGTTCCATTCCCTCTCATTTTTGGGTGCAGTTATTGAAGTTGAAAGAAAAAGCTTGACATTTCTACGCTTCTTGAAATTTCAAAATACATCTCATTTTCATTTTCCTTTCCTTCCTCATGCAGTTTTCCCAGTCACTCCTGAGCCAGCGGATCCTCACACCTACTCACATGGTGACACTACTGAAGACCATAAAGCTGCTATACGCACACCATGGCTAAAAGAACACGGAGTTTGTAGGGCCAGGCGTTGCTGACAGATGACCAGGATATCTGTGTTTCTCAGTGCAACTGAAAAACATCTGTTAGAAGTCTACAGTTAGCTCTAACAAGAGGTCAATTAATCCGTCTCTCTTTCCACCTCTCCTTGGAAAATCTACATTAATCTGACATTACCTTTTTGTGCTGTCTAAGATGCCTCAGCCTAGTCTGATACACCACCCCCAGTGCATTCCGTGAACTGGCTTCTCTATACAATTTGGCAAATGTCTGTGGGTGGCAGATGACCGACCCCTCACTCAGCAGACGGGGGCTTTTTGAGCACCCACAGTAAGGCATGGGAAAAAACAAATCTACTTTAGACCATTCCAGTGACATTAGACTATGCCAAAAGCTACACACCCACATTCAAATTTCTTCTGAAAGCCAGATTTCCTTGTGACCAAATGTTTCTCAGGGGAAGAAAATTGATAGCATATTAATTCATGTCGCTTCAGGCTACTCGAAGCAATTCATTTTAATTCTTTTCATTTTTGTCCACCTGTTTGCAGCCTTTCTTTTCACAGGTTAGCTACCGTTACTATCCTCATTTTATAGAATTAAATTAAAGCCAGTTATAACTTCATAAGAAAGTGTAGTGAGGCAGAAGTGCACGCACTTGTATGGCAGGGCAGACAAAGAGCAAAGGTGACCCTGGTGCAGCCCGGGCTTGCTGTCACGGAGCAACTGAGGCAGCTCAGAGCGCCATCACAGCAAGGCACCAGGTGGCTCACTCCACTATGAACCCAGGGCCTACTGCTGAAAATGAGATAAGATGTTGGAGGTATGTTACATCCATTCTTTTATTCAACAAATATATATTGAGCATCTGTGCATCAGGCATATTTTAGCCACCGTGACAAGACAGTAAAAATCTGGATACTTACAAAGCTCACGCTCTCAAAGGAGACTATTCTCCCATTCTAAAATCCACTAGTTTTTACAAGAAAGAAACCCCAGATATCATGATATGTTCATCAAGAAAACAAACTGATCACAAAGGAAAAGCAATTCTCAGCCCTTCCCTGAATATACACTCCCCTCTACCTGGTCTAGCTTCCCAGAAATTACACCAGAAGGATGTCCTAGGCAGAGTGATGGAGCCTCAGTACGCTAATTTACACAGATTCTCTGTGCCTGTGTGTTCTCAGGCTCCACAGGGAACACACTGACTTTCTATTCTGTTCACAGCTCAAATTCAGCTAAGTGCTCACACCTGTAACTATAGGTACCCCAGAAGTCAACCAGAAAGTCACCACACATAGGGAAAATGGGAAATTATACCTAAAAGTATCTTTATTTACAAAATATTCATTCCATAATTTTACAAACAGGTGGCCAACACGTACAGAATATTTTTATAAATATGTTGTAAAATTTTGGAATGAATATTTTGTAAATGAAGGTACCTTTAGCTACAGTTTCCCTTTTCCCAATGCATGGTGACTTTAGCAGCAACTTTTGGGATGCCCTGTGCATTCATCACAGCCTAGGCTGAAGAGTTTTCACCGTATATAATATCCACTTACAATGAAAGGTAAGGTCTCCTCAACAAAGTTAATTCTGAAAATGTTCCTGGTTCCCTAAAAGTATTTTAATTTTAAAAACTGATCTAGAAAGAACACAAATAGTGACATGTCAACAGTCCTACTGAAAATAAAAAATAAGTGTGAAATGAGAAGAACAAAGAGAGAGCTAAAATAAAATGATGAATAATAGCTAAATGTAATGCCAGAGACAACCATGAGTGCCCCAAAACAGACAAATATTTGCTGGGCTCTATGGATGCACCACAGTCTATGCCAACTGAGAGACACACATTTCATTCCCGGACACTTGCCTTAAAAGATTTGCAGAGGTTCCCTTCAACTTCAGTTTCCTCAGCCATAAAATATAAGTATTCTTACAGAGTTGCTCAAAGGACTAAGGTAGTGTGTGCTTCTAAGTGCTATATAAATGGCAGGGATGACACAAATTTGGCATCTTCAAGGTATTCATCCTTCACAGGATTCACTCAACTATATTTGACACTGTTCATGCCTTAAAAAGGGTCAAGGAAAAACTATCCATTGAAAGTACAGATGGTAGATCAGTCATTGCTTTTTGAGTTAGAAGACACTCAAGAAATAAACTATGTCTAAAAACTACTGATTTATTCATTCATCCAGTCAACAAATGCTTACAGAGCAACTTACTGGGTGTCACACATTGACTGTAAAATGGTGAACACGACAGATACAGCCCCTCCCTTGTGGAGCAGAAAAATACTAACAAACTAGCAAAAGGCTAAGTGTCATTCTTATAGAAAGTCCCACACCAGGCAGATCACCTCTTACGCATAGGGGGCCTCCAACAATCTTTGCTGTTTAATTTTCATGATCTGTTAGATGCAGTAAAAATGTATCCTTCTAAAGCCCACAGAATCACATGTGGCATTACAAAAATGACATGACCAAACACTATGTTGCTAGGTGGCTGTTGTTATTGTTCACATAAACCATTACAAATATATCTAGTGACTGAGGTGGTGGCCATGACTTGTCCAAATAACAAATGATTTATGAAAACCAGAATTGCTATTATGACATCCAAAGACATTCCCCAGGGACAAGTCTGCAGGCGTCTACTCAGAAGCATGCATTATCTCAAAGTGCTTGACGCCTGAACAAACCATTTTCATGGTGTACTTGTTTGATGCATTTTTTAGGGCACTTGAGGTTCAGTTTAATAATGTTCCTGGGGGAAAACTATGGGTCAGAGTCCCTATAGAAGCATAAGGATTAGAGGAAAGGCAATATAAGCAGAAAAATACTCAAGGTCCCTGTGATCCGAGGGGCACTAGAAACCTGGAAGAAGAATGCCCCCACCTTAGTGAAATCAGTATTTGGGGTTCCAGATTCTCATGGTCAGCTTAAGCCACCAGGCCTTTATCATGCTATAGAAAAAAGCACTGAGCTCTTACTACTCCTGGGGCGGGGGCGGGGGGGGCAGCACCACTGCACACTTCTCAATGTGCTGCCACAGCATTTCCTCCAAACACTCTTCTGACCACTGCTCAGTCTCCCCACCAGAACAGAACTCCAGAAGGCCGAGTGTGTGAGTTTCACTCACTCTTCTGTACCTCCATTCATTAGCACAGTGCCTGAGAAATAATTCACATCCCCACGGTCCTTCTGAAAACAATTTCTTTCAGCTTAGTATCTTAACTTTGTTTAATAATACTGAACACTAATGGGACAGCTTGAAATCTGTGGGTTTTGGATATTCCGCTGTTTGGGGTTTTTTTCTAGCTTTAGTCCTCTGGGAATAACACTTTTAGTCCTTTGCCTCCAAAAAAAAAAAAAAAAAGAAGAAGAAGAAGAAGAATGGCATGGCATGTGGTTCTACGAGTAAAGGGGTCCCTCTCTCCCACCCAAACCTACTATGCCATATTTGTAGACCCAACCAACTTCTCATAGCCACCTGGAAACTTAATATATACTTTATAGATGTGTTCAGTTTACTTTGCTGATGGATAAGTGTCTATTACTTTTCATTGACTTTAGAATATCATGTTTCTAAAATAGCTAAGTACCACTTATATTTCACTACTGGCCTTTTCTGAAGAGTCAAGTTCATTTCCCCTTCTGTATCTATGTACGTGCAAATACAAGTAAACAAAGTCTTCCAGTAACCTCTGGTTAGTCGTTGGGAAAACAAATGCATCTTAGCCCGGTCACTGCTACATTTTATGGAAATGGTTTTCACTCGCCCTTTCATTTTCTCCTTTCTTTATTACCATTCCCAACACTGCAGTCTTAGCCTTTGCTACAATCGCGAATGCTTGTTAAAGGAAAGCACATGGTTGATATTACATCCTGCTTAAGAATGTTAGGCTTCATCTGAATTGGGATCCAGAAATTATGCTGTTTCAAGTAAAATAACAACACTTCTGAGTGGAAAAATGGTCACAATGGGGCCTCTGAGTTTAGGTCTCATTTCAGTGATACATGAAAATTTCATGATATTGCTTGTGAAACAACACTTTTCAATCAAGATTACTGTCACTTTTCATGAGAATAAGAATTATAAATAGCTAACATTTATTAAACATGTATTATGTGCCAGGCCCTGTGCTAAGTACTTTTTGGATTATTTCATTTAATCTTCCCAACAATCTAACTAAATATTATTATTATTGCACAGATTAGGAAACCGTGGCTAAAAGACATGCAGAAACTTGCCTAAGGCCCCAGAGCCAGCAAAGGGCAGGATTAATCTTCAGAGTCTGAGTTCTTAACCAGTTTTCTATGAATGGTTGGGCAATTAAAAAAACACACCTCCTAGATGAAGGGCTCAACTACAACTTGGACTAGCAAAGGCAAACAGTGCAAATCTAACCATGTACACCTTTATATTAATCCAAATTTTTAAAAAACACAATTCTAATTAGGCATTTTAAATGAAAACATTAAAGTGACTGTCATAATACTGACCAATTGGAAGGAAGACTCCTTTGGCATAAAATTTAGTTCTGCACGTAATTTCCCTATCACTTCCTCTCATTCACAGCCCAGGAATCATGAGAACAGGGGAGTCCTGTGTTCATTTCCAATGGTCTCAAATGATGTGAGGCCTTCTCAGTCACTGCCCTTTGTTTAGTTTTGTGATAGCTTGTTCTGTTTGGCAATGTGGGGAACACACAGAAAGAAATGAGGCCTAAATAAGGTCTGAAAAGAAAAATCCCTATCTCACTCCAAATCATGCTGCTTAAAAAACACTAAAGAATTTTTGATGGTGTTTAAAGAGTCATTTTCCTCATAGGACAATTCAAATCCTGTTAAAAAAAAACCTAAAGCCAGTTTTATTTACATCATTGAGATGCTATGTATGCCTTTGCTTTTATTTTTTCCTATAGTACAGTAAGAAAGTTCCAAAATGCCCTCCAGTTTTCAAGTTTACAAATCATTTATATAAAGAATGAGTCAAATTTTACTTCTAGTAGGACTACGGCTTGGCCTTGGTCTTTTACAGTTCACTAGTTGTAATTTAAAGCATACATCATTGGAACCCCTAACAGAATGTGAGCATGTTCTTTGGGACTTTCAGAAAGAAATGATTCCTTAAGTAGGTAATACATTTTTATAAAACTATGTTTAATCTGGGTAAACGTTTTCTCCATCCTGCAAGTCCTCTCTTTGAGCTTGGTTCAGTGTCTTACAATAAAGGTCAATAACACCTCCTAGGAGAAGGCAGGCAAGAGGATAAGACTCTCCAGGGATGGAGACAGAAACAGGTTCTGTTGTAAACTGAACCATTCAAACATTATTTCCTGAGGAAACAAAAATCCCAATCTATTGTTAACTTATAAATCTCTTCTGAAACAGTTCAGAGAAAAGACATTATTGAGGGGATATGGTAAGAAAGTTGGAGAATATTTCTTTTCATATGTTCTAAAGAATTCACTGCCTACACGTTTTGAATATAAATATATATACTCATATTTCCATATGAGATACAGATGGATTTGTAAGCACTGCTGCTTAGAGTATCATTTATTTATTTATTTATTTATTTATTTATTTATTTATTTATTTATTTATTTTAGATAGAGTCTTATTATGTCACCCTTGGTAGAGTGCCATGGCATCACAGCTCACAGCAACCTCAAACTCTTGGACTTAAGCAATTCTCTTGCCTCAATCTCCCACGTAACTGGTACTACAGGTACCTGGCTATTTTTTTTCTTGCAGTTGTCATTGTTGTTTAGAAGGCCTGGGCTGGGTTCAAACCCACCAGCCCCAGTGTATGTGGCCAGCACCCTAAACACTGAGCTATGGGCACCGAGCCCTGCTCTTGTTCTTAGCCTCTGGTCTGTAGAGTATAGTGCCTGGCTGAGAGACTATATATATATCAGTGTTTCATTAGCCCCTCCCCACAAATGTAGATTAGCTAATTGCATATTTTCCAGATCATGGAGCTGATAGATGAAATTTCGTTTTTAAAGAAAACACTGAAAGGATATAGACATAATTATTTCATATTTTAAAATATTAAAACATTTATGTTTCATGGAATAAAGAAAATATTTTTAAGGAAACACAATATTGCAACTTGCTAATAAGTCTTCCCAAAAGCCATGAAATGGGATTTTAGATGGATTTGTGCTGATATGAGTATTTCAATACAGGAATTAATAAATATACATGGAAAAAAGCTCTTTGACAAGGTGAATATGCTCATTCCCTACCTCTTAGTAAACTTAATTAAAAATGATTAGCATATATCCCCAAAGACAAGGACTGGATCACCTACTTAATTTAAAATGTAATAAAATTCAAGAAAAAAGAGTTCATCAGAAGAAACAAAAATACTAAAATTTCTGATAAATCCTTAAAATAAATGGCAAACACCAAAAGTTTAATAGATTCACTGACTAAATGTGAATGGGGTCCAGGTCAGAGTGGTGATAGCAGCAAACTTGTATAGGGTGGAATGGGAGAGCTTCCTTTGGTTGGGAAATTTAAACTTGACTTTGAAAGTCAAATTTAAGTAGTCTAGAAAAGGGAGATCCAGCTCTAGTAATATCTGATACCTCTACTTCTGGAAGAAGTACCCCCAAGGACTGAGAACAACCAGGATAACATGCATGCCAACTACATTAAACCATTTGGAACCAATACCATCCTGTATTTAACAGGATAGTGCAGCTTGCTGAGACGATTCTTTAAAATATTTGAGAACCAAACCCTAGAGGATGGGTATTTCATGCTGCACCTGAATTTATGGTCATATGAATCATCTTAGGAACCCAAAGGGTGAGTGACTACTTAATGAAACTCTTCCTCCAAAAATAGACAAATGTTAGTCTTCAGAATGAGGATCATGTATGGATTTAAAATAATCTAGAATACGATAATGTTATCATATAGATGTCAAATGACTTTCAAAATGACTATCATAATAGTAAGAATACAGAATGTCAAGATAAGGATATTAGAGGTGTTAAGGGAGAAGAAAGAGGAAAGGGGCATTATAAAATTAACAGCTTTGGAAACGGTGGGTTAAACTAAAAACAGGACTCCTGCAGGACTCCCAAGAACTAATATGCTAACACACCCAGCACCTCTCCCAGAAGAGGACATGGTGTAGAGTTTCCAAAATGATACAGACCATGGAAAGTTCATTTCATGAAACCCCCACCATGGGACTACTGTGCTTCAGCATACCATCTGGACTTCAAAGCTCCATATACTTGTCCAGTATACATTCATAAACCCCAAACAGGATGGACTCTCTAAAGACCATAACTACTAGGGAACATAAACGCTAAGTGTCCTGAAGTCCCCAGTGAGCATCTAAAATTGTTAAGAGTCTCCCAACTCCTCTTCATAAGATTAAGCTAAAGCAGTTTTAGAAATAGAGCATTTCCCACTAGTTTATAAATACAAAGGAGAATTTTTTTTAAATCCCAATACCCTTCTTCAGAAGGGTAATATTGTTCAGAAGCATGATTCAGTAGAATGGAAGGGCATCACAATGAGACTGGCCACAGACCCGCCCTTCTTTGGCGTTAATGCAAGTTGACATTGTGCCTCTGCCTCTTTTCCCATAGAAGGTCTCCAGAACCATGACAGTCGACACAGCAGGGCCTCCTATGGAGGATGGTGTCCTCCCTTACCCCGATCACATTGAGACTCTAAATCAGTGGTTCTCAACCTTCCTAATGCCACGACCCTTTAATATAGTTCCTGGGGGTCATGACACACAGGTTGAGAACCACTGCTCTAAATCTTGGTACCATCTCTTGCCTTCCCCTGTCCTTTCCTTGACCTTCTCGGCCTAGATTAATCCTTGCCATGCTTGGTTATTTAACTATTTTAGATACAATGTACTGTACATGTCTGTCTTTCCGAAAACTTATTTTAAGACCCAAATGTCATGAACAATATACTTCTTTCTGAGACTAGTATCATGCCTAGTTCAGTGTCTAGCCTTTATTAAACATTTGCTTATGGTTGTTGTGTATAATTGATATGGCTACAAGAGACAGTGCTTATCACTTATATTTTAACAAAATTCCACCAAGAGAACCTCAGAAATTAGACACTAATCGGAAGCTCCAGTTCTTTTTCAAGTTGAACTTTTTTAGTTTATTTCTCAAATATGAACACAACCTCTCCTGGATTCTCTAACACATTGCTTTCTGAAAAGTTAAGAGAAGCAGAAACAGGAGGAGAAGGAAGGAAAATTAGAAATTTAATAGAGATCTCAGGTGAAGCGTGATGTGAATTACTAAAAGCAAAGCTCTAGAGCTGTGCTGTCCAATATGGTAGCCTCTAACCACAAGTGCCTATTAGCAGGTCCAAACTGAGGTGTGATTTAATACATGCACTGGATTTGAAAGAGTTAGAATGCAAAATAAAATGCAATATATCTCACTGATAACTTTTAATACTATCTATTAACATAAAAATTTTATGTCTGTTGGGTTAAATAAAATATATTATTAAAATTAATTTCACCTGTTTTCTTTTAACTTTTTCATGTGGCTGTAAGTTAAAATTATACATGTGGCTCACATTACATTTCTATTGGTCAAAGCTGCTCCAGTGCTTTGAACACCAAAGGAACTGGAAAGTGATCCAAATATTAAATGTGGCCACAGACTTACAAAAATTAGTTTTATCATTATTACAAGTTCATAAAAGCTACAATAAAAATAAAGTTGAAACCAAATTGTTTTAGAAGATGCAACCACAATACCAAATTTTATGTCAAATTTAATAGCTGAATTAAATTATTAGTGCTGATAATATAAGAGAATGTTAGCATCAAAGCCTCGGTTGAAGCACCAAGACCATAGATGCCATATTCTAAGTCAAGTATGATGCTATGATGCATAATTTGCAAAGAAGGTGATGATAATCTTTTAAACCCTCACTCACATCAGGAGTACTAACATGTCCAAGGTGGCAAGAGATGGGAAAGCGGTAACTTGGGAGAGGGCTGGGCTGTTACTAGCTCTTTCTGGGAAACTGGTGGAAGGCCTTTTATGATGCCAAGTCACGAGAGGAGCTTCAAGGAGATTGCTCAGAGAACATGTTACATCACCTGAAGTCTGTAGGACACCGCGGACTAGAGACTGTCAAATGCCCAGAATCTGGCTGGCCAGATGCTTAGACAAGGAAGGTTTGTTATTGTGTGGAAACTGGTTTGTACTCCAGCAATGTATTATGGAAAAAAAGATGCGTCTGTGTTTTCTACCAACTATCTATGGGCCACTAAAGAGAAAGCTGATGTAGGGTGAGCTTAGATGCTTTGCCAGCATGTTGCCCAGGGGGAGCAAAGAGGACTCAAGAGGACTCATCTGGATGTACCACAGGATGCCCAGGAGCTGAGAAAGGACACACAAGCAACCATGAGAACACATATGCCCCTACACATATGCCCCTGCCCACATTAAGGGACCTGCAGAGGAGAAACTCTGAAAGGAATCAAAAGATATCCTTTCAGAATCAAAAGATACCATCACTGAACTTGGGACAGTGAGTGATGAAAATCAAGCTGCTTTCTGGCTGCATCCCATGTAAGCTGCTCCTTCATACAAGGCACAGGCAGGCTGCAGGGCAGGGGAGCGTGAGGCGCTCAGCGCACTTCACTCAACCACAGAAGCCAACGTCCGTGTCAACCAATGTCCTTCTGGGAATTATTCTAGGAAGATCCAGATTATTCAGGGATGTACCAGCTGCCAAATTCTGCAATACCATTTTATTACAAATATTACTCGATGCAGAGTAATATTTAGGGCATTCAGCCTATGTTTTCTACATATTGTTATTTACTTTCCATTTAGCCTAAATACCAAAAGTGAAGCCTTCAACATGTTTAGTAACAACAGTTTTTTGCTTTTTACCTTTTGTGAAGAAGAAAATATACATGGTTCACAGAGCTCTGATTTTTAAAGGCATTTGGGGGATGGGAGTTAGCTCGCGGTATTTACTATGAGAACTTTAATAATGGCCACCTATACTTTAAAATTATGTAAAATTAGTGTCGGAAATGCAGTTCTGTAAAATTTACTTCCATCTAGAGAACAAAATAATGGATCTATATTTCATTGATAAGTTCCAGAAAAACGCTAGAAGAAAAAAGCACCAAAAAGTCATCTGAGTCCTTGAAGCCCTCTGAACAGACCTCTGAGAAAAGTAAGTTTTTATCCTCTTTTATGAAGTAGGTGTATCCAAAATGGACTGGCTGATTATTATGTATCTGGATCACTTTGTCTTAGTACTTTTCATTCATTATGTAGACACTACCTTCTTGGATGTATATAATCATGCTTATCAACTGCTTAATGCAATAGCTTTTTAATTGTTAAATAAAATCATTAAAAAGATATCAGTGCAAAACCATAATTTTTCTATCAACAGGAAACTCAAGGCAGGAGAATAACAGTTTCTCAAATGTCAACGGCACATATGAAAATTAGGTGGAATTATAATCAGCCTAGCTGTTGTTTGTTCTATTCTGTTTCATTATTGTGTTTATCTGCAAACAAATAAACCAAAAGGATTTCTTTCTTTCTTTTTTTTTTTTTAATTGAATGGTAACTATGTACATTAATGCACTTCTGGGGTACAGTGTGGGGTTTTCGCATGCAATCCGAAATACTTCCATCAAACTGATCAACACAGCCTTCATGTCATTTTCTCAGTTATTGTTTTAAAACGTTCTCATTCTACTCTTAAAGAGATTCACTTGTACCCCTGTAAGATAAACCTCAGAAATGGTCCCTCCAATCCCCCTCCTTCCACCCATTTTCCCCTCCCTTCTCCCTCCTCCTTCCCCACATTCTTAGGCTATTTGGTTATAGCTTTCATATAAAAGGTATAAATTAGTTTCATAATAGGAGTGTGTACATTGGATACTTTTTCCTCCATTCTTGTGATACTTTGCTCAGAAGAACATTCTCCAGCTAACCAAAAGGATTTCAAGCTCCGTTAACTTTGTAATTCTCTAGGAAGCAGGTCCATGTAGGAAGAGCTAGTTCACCTTCCACTGTTCTGCTTCTGTAAAGAGCTAAGGGCATGTCCATCCTCATTTTAATGCTTGGCCCACATTGTTCCTTTTCCTGAAAGCTAGCAGGTCAACAATGTTTCCCCCTATACTATGTCCATGAATAGGAAGCATAACAGCAAATGGACTTTTTTCAACTGACTAAAATCCAAGTATTGTCTTCACAGTTTGGACTGGGGTAGGAATTCCACACAGAACAAGTGAGTCAAGAGTTAGAAGAATCCATGCAGATACTCATATTCTGACAGGAAAGATGAGGATCTCCATATGGGATAATGATAGAAAACTTCTTATTAGCATTTATGATTCCAAAGGCTTCATCCTCTGGCTTGCAAAAAGCCTGACATTAAAACATTAAACCTATCCCACATGCTTTTGGAATCATGTGAAAAAATACTTTTACTGTTTTTTAAAAATCTAGGTCTGTTTTTTATCTCACACAGGTAAAATATTTGATTATCCGTTAGAGTGACTAGAATTTACAATGAATCATTATAGGCCATTTCTCAAATCTCAAATGCCTCCTCAAAAGGGAAAAGAAATGGTCACACACCAATTTGAATATAATTCTGACTTTTCTGTAAAGGCAATTCCAAAAAAGAGGTTCCAAATATATTCTGAGCAATGGATATTGTAAGAAGTGGTAATGGCACTGAATAAGAATACTCATTTCTCATGTCTGCTGTTAGGCATGCCAGTTCAGGCCTTTGGAGCCCACTGACATGTATTATAACAGAAATCAATGCTCTTCCCCAGAGAAGACTGGTCCATATGCTGAAGGCAATCAAATAGAGGAATATTCCAAAACTCTGCATTAAATACATCCAAGCAATACCCAAAACGTCCTTCTCTTAGCTTTTCATCTATTAACTCCCTCTAAAAATCGCAGTCATAAGTTTGTTCTTATCATCTTCTCAGAAAATTCTCTGTAGTTGCTAATGGGCCTTTTCCAGTCAAGTCCAAGGATTCCACAGTGGTTATGTCCACAGGCTCAGGAACTAGAACATGGAGGTTCAGGCTTGGATTTTACCTCTTCTAAGCAATCTCTTTGGGGACAAGCTCTTTGATCTCTCTTTGCCTCTGTTTATTCTTCTATGAAATGGGACTCTTTACTAGACTTTTCTCATAAGGCTGTTGCAAATCACCAAAGTAAAGCCCTCAGCGCCATGCCTGGCACACTGCAAGTACCTGGCACACGTCAGCTGTTATTATGTCTAAGGGCTCTCATTCATTCTCTTATGACCCTTTGATGAGTCTAATAATTGCC
Organism: Galagoides demidoff; assembly: GCA_963574575.1. Lineage (NCBI taxonomy): Eukaryota > Metazoa > Chordata > Mammalia > Primates > Galagidae > Galagoides > Galagoides demidoff. The sequence goes on from CAUYQV010077293.1 coordinate 14,305, forward strand.
AACCTACTTCTTTCTTTTTCTTTTTTTTTTTTTTTGAGACAGAGTCTGACTATGTCACCCTCGATAGAGTGCTGTGAAGTCACAGCTCACAGCAACCTCAAATTCTTGGGCTTAAGCGATTCTCTTACCTCAGCCTCCCAAGCAACTAGGACTAAAGGCGCCCGCCATGATGCCTTGCTATTTTCTTTTTTGTTGCAGTTGTCATTGTTGTTTAGCTGGCCCTATCCGGGCTCAAAACCTGGGTGTATGTGGCCTGGGTGTATGTGGCCAGCACCCTACCTACTGAGCTATGGGCGTCACTGCCAAACTATTTCTTGAATGCCTTCTTGCCTTTAGTTTCCCTGGCTCCAGGCTCTCCTGGTTCTCCCACTTCTCTTTGTGTTTTCCCAGTATCTTTCTTTGTTTCTCTTCTTCCATAAGCCTATTCATCATTACACTGATCTACAAGTTCAGATTGAGTCTCTCTTTTTCCGTGGCTTTGAGAAATCTCACCCACTCACATGAGTAACTGTGTTTAACACAAAAGCTTTTAATAACATTTTAAATGGCACGCACTCTGAGGCAAGATAAGATGGAACTGTGATTCCACATAGATTTTGTTGGTGGTAACCATGGCAATACACACCTCCCCTGTGTTGTCATTACCAAAACAAGCACTGACCTTAGATCGATATCCTGATAACCGACACTAACATACTATACTGCTGAGTTAGGGCAGTGACAAGTTCCACTGGTTTCTCAGGCAGAGAGAAGGCAGAGGTGAGGGAGGCACAACAAGAAAACCATAAATGTAAATTTACCCCCCAAAATGAGGAGGAAAATGAAAGAAACTTGAGGTTTAAAAGGAGACACACAGAGGTACAATCAATCTTTGATAGAGGATGCAGCAGGAGATGGCAAACTTTAACACCCACAGGGGCAAGATACACATTAAATGAATGAAGTGAACAAGACATGACAGAAGTGTGTGGCAGGACTGTGACAAACTAGAGGGTTTATCCAAAGTGTTTGTATTCGGTTTTTAAAGAGTAAATTCCATCAGTCAAACAGGACACAAGTCTCATCCCCAAAGGGCATTTCACCCGTGTGTTAGGTCTCTGCAGAGGTTACTGGCACATAAAAGTTCCAAGAACTCTGAGAAATGAGCATCCTTACCCTGAGAAGATCTTGTACCTGCCTTTCTAAATGTTCTCTCCCATGGATATTACATCATGATAGGAAGGTTTTTGTTTTTATTTTTATTATCACTTGGCTTTGATCAACTATACCTCCTTTTTGCATCTTTGCCAACCAAAGAATGACAGTCTTGTGTCCCTGAAAGACCATACTTCTGAAAGATTAGGTCGAAGTCAACTAGGCCTCAAAACTGTGGTCAGCTCTGCTTCACATGAAACCAGTGACAGATATCCAGACCTGTCCACAAGTAAGCAAACCACAATTGTTTCCAGGAGATCCGCGTTCGGTTCATATCTGATAGTTACGTCTCCAGATTTTCTAACACTATTAAATGAGTCCAGTTCAACAATTATTGATCATGTACTACACAAAGCAGGCATTAAGTGTGGTGTTGGAACTGGGATGATGATGGAACTGCCCCTCCTACTGGAGAGCTTATAATTGAGTGAGGGAGATAGAAACATGCTCTTTTGCTAGGATGTGGTAACGGCCATTAAAAAAAAAAAAAAAAAAACGTGGAGAGCGTGCAAGGGAAAATGTAGGTGGTGTGCTGGGCTCAGCCTCCTGGAAGGTAGAAAGAAAATTAGTAAAGGCCTTCTAGAAGTTCATTTATAAAAATAAGAAAACACATCCCAATAAAAACAGAAAACAACTTGCCTATGGAGTTATCCAGTAATTAATGACTTAATAAGTGTACTGATCCACCATCAAAAGTCATCACACCAAGTACATCCCTACACTGCAGGATGGATTGGTCCCGACTTGGCTCCATGCTTTTATTTATCAGTCTTGAAATCACACACCTCCATCTGAGGAAGAGGATCCGCTGTCTCTAATTCTTCAAACAGGCAAGCAGATGACCTTCATAAGAGTAGATTACAATTCTGGAATCCCTTCTCCCGTGTGGTGAGAAAGAAGGGTTCTCCTCTTCCACTGAAGATCTGGGACTATACTCATGGGTGGTGAGCCAAGCTCATCTCCTTCTCCCCAAATATCCACTACCACAAATGCCTGAAAATCTGCTACTTGGGAGTGAATTCAATTTTGAAAATCATGACTGTGAAGATTCTATGGGGTCATCACCTATTTATGCCATAGTGCAGATTTGAGGATAACCTTTCTCCCTGAAGGAAAAAACTTACAGAAACCCCTAAATAGTATGACAGTTTTTATTAGTGATTTAGTAACTTAACCCCTTCAGGCCATTTCTTAATCCTAGGCAAAGATCATATTTTTGTAGAAATAACTCTGGAAAGGTTCAATATCATGCCCTCTTTTTATTTCAGATTGTGTTATAATCAATACCTGAACTATGGGCATTGATATTCTTTGCAGCAAATTATTAGCCACTTTATTAAGCGTAGGATGCCATGTAACTTTATTATGTTAGTGATTTTTCCAAAACAAACTGAAGCTAGCATTATCATCTGAGAAATCATTTTCACACACCACTCCTCAAGTTACTCATCAATAATTTTAATCGCCTTCATGTCTTCATCAATTAAGTAATAAGGTCACAGGACGACACTACCTATTAGAAGCAGTTGTTTTTATAACTCTGTCTACCATTGTAAATATATTAGTTAATGAAAATACATATGTGCAAGTTTTAAAGAGAGACAATTTCAGGAGGGACTCTAAAAGAATGTCAGAATTCAGTATAAAGGCCAAGAGTTCATTATGTATCACATATCAATACCATGCAATAGTCTTATCACCAGATATACAATTTATACAACAATAACAGTAACTGACCTAGAGTTGCCAAAATATGTATTGTTGCTTTATTGGCAAAAAAACTGAATTTAGGTAAACGTCTAAGAATAGAAACTGAAAATAAACAATTTATCACATATCACTCTCTTTGTATTTTTGCTGCTATGTGTTTTAAATGACATATATTCAACATCTAACTCTTTAATTTCCATCTTAGAATAGAAAGACCTCCCTACAAATTTGGGTAAAAGTGATGCATTTTTTTTAATTACAGTTTTATATGACACATACCTTTTTTTTTTTTTTTTTTTGGAGACAGAGCCTCAAGCTATCCCCCTGGGTAGAGTACCATGGCATCACAGCTCATAGCAACCTCCAACTCCTGGGCTCAAGCGAGTCTCCTGTCTCCCTCCCAAGTAGCTGGGACCACAGGCGCCCACCACAACGCCCGGCCATTTTTTGGTTGCAGCCATCATTGTTGTTTGGTGGGCCCAGGCTGGGGATTCGAACCCGCCACCTTAGGTGTACGTGGCTGGTGCCTTAGCCATTTGAGCCACAGGCGCCGAGCCTATGACACGTACCTTTAAAGTTTCACTATAAAACTAGAAATGGTATCAATGTAGAGACAAGATGATTAATGAAGCTAAAGTTCAGGGGGGAAAACTGTAGAATATTGATACCCACATATATCTTCCTATCATGTCTGCATTTATTTATAGGTAGGCAAATAAGGTAGAATGTTCATTCTATTATAATTAGGAGCAGCAGTAATCTGCTTAAAAACAGAAAACCCACATTCAAATTAAAGTTTTGTAATATGTATGTAGACTTGAGGATGTCCCTGAGGATAGGGAGGTTCCCTGAGCTTTGGAATTCTCATAAGCAAAAATGAGGATGATTCTATACACTTCAAAGGACTCAGGGAGCACTGAACAAACCACATTCAAGAAAGCAGTTTCTCAGCAGAGAGTATTTCCCTGGTGAATTCTGAACACTGAACTTGTATGTTTCTACAGCTCCCAAGAGTCCAGCAGATCCATAGGTGTGTTTTTCCTAGTAAACTGTTCCCTTTCCATACACGTTTTAATTGGGACCACTTCTCCAGTTTACTAGAATAACGATGAGCTCAGTCCTTGCCCTTACAGAAAATTCTCCTCTTTTTATCCTGATGCCAACCATATACAACTTATATGTATGCCCACTGTTGAGTACCACGATTTACTGGCAAGAATTGCTGAGTAATCTGCATAGACTCTAGGCCGCTGTCTTGTCATCCTAGGAACCTTCCCACTGACAATTCAGAAACACCCTCAAAGCTCAGGAAAATTCGTGAGGTAGCCACACAAACCCAATGATTGCACAAACCAACAGTAGTGCAAGGTACCAGATCGTCTTTATAAGCAAATCACTTCTAAAAACCATTACCTCTTTCACACTGGGGTCCAGTAAAGCCGTAAGTGCACGCACATCGATTTGGGGCCACGCATCTCCCTCCATTGAGACAGCCACTTTCACAGACAGCTGGAAAATAAGGAGAGTACTGAGAAGCTTCACCTGAGGTACAGGGAGACGCTAATTAAGTAACATTTATAATCCCTGAGGGACAACAATCAATAAAATATCTAAATAATCACCCTGGTATTTGTTTTGAACAGTCACTTTTCTTCTTCTTAAATGTTTTATTAAATCATAGCTGTGTACATTAATGCATTTATGGGCTACAATGTACTAACAGTCCAAAAAAAAGATGAACAATCACTTTTCAGTTATAGGTCCTCCATCTACTGTTATGGAAGCTGCCTAGAATCCCAGAGTGGGTGTGCACATGACGCCTGTCTCACGGCCTGAAGCCTGTGAGCAATGCCTTCAGTTCTGCAGCTGAAATGACGGTTTCTAAGAGACTTTACTGAATGGGAACTGCATTTTAGCCAACGGACACTTTTGGTCATGTTTAATTCAGAGAAGGTCTCCCCTCGGGGGAAACACTGGCCCATCTGAAGTCACTCTTACAGAAAAGTAGTATGCTAATTCACACAACCAACTGCAGACAACAAAATACTAATTTGGGCATTCGGTAAAGTAAACACCATACTGAAGACCCGATGGAGTGTGATAACAGAATCAGAAATAGAATCGAAACTATTGGTGCACTAAGTCTAGAGAGTCTCAAAGAAAAGACATTCTACTTGTTAAAAGGGGCATAAAAATAGGAACTGGAAGCTCATGCTCTAAACAGCTCCTCCCTGTACAATTTCCTATAATTTATGCACACAAGTCCTCTTTCCAAGCATCTTCATCACAGGCAATAGGATTTTCCCTGCCAAATCTGCCAGAACCACCCACTCTTCAAAGCCCAGCTCCAGCCTCACTCCTCCCTGAAGCTTTCCCCATCCCTCCATTCAAATCCATTGCTCTTTATATGTATATCTCCTGTACATTCTGCATGTACCCCTGCAGCACTCATGAAGCTCAGCCACTCAGACTTCCCTTCACGGAAACCTCCTCCAAAGAGTTTAGCGGGCAGGCAGCTTCCATCTGTGGTCTCTTTAGATCTGCTGCCAAGGGCACACTCTTGGCCAATGACTGAATGTGGCAGGAGACTAGAGCCTGGCCCTTTCTGCCTGTCCTGGGACCCTTCTGATGGACATTCTCTGGATTCTTCATCAGCCTGTGGAAGACCTTCCCAGAGCTGCACTGCAGTCTGATGCTCTACCTACACAGTCATCCTTCCCTCCCTCCTCGCACACGGGTCAGACAGGCCTTGTGGTCTGTAGGCTGACCCCCTCCTACTCCTGCTCCAAGCCTTTCCCCTAATAACTCTCTTGCACAGTAGATCTAAGTCTATCTTAACAGAATGTCCACTTGGCACCAGAGGCCTAAACTGACACAACCCCTTAGAGCCAAAATCACGGCATCAGAGAGTTTATGCACAGTAATTGTCCTGCTTTGCCTCTTAACTGATAATCAGGAGAGAATGATGAGATTCTAAACACAAATGTTAAGCTTTCTCAAACCAACCCTCCCATTTTGCAGATGAGGAAGCTGAAGTTGAAGAAAAGTTTTCTAATTGTGAGAGTATTAACTGAGCACCTGTTGGGTGCTGGGCTTTGAACTAAACTCCCTCAGAGCACACCTCCTGATTCTCCTCCTGAAATGCCTCTGCCTCCATCCCTCCCTCCCCATCTCTGTGGCCACAGCCTTAATTAGGACTGGTATTCCTGCTTCCTGTCTCTTCCTCCTCCACACTGTGGCCACTGTCATCTTTCTTGTCATTAGTCCTTGTGCCTGAAGGATATAAGGCCAGTATTTCATAGCAGAAAATGCATGGGCTGCTGAGTAAGAATGCTTGAGTACCAGGTCCAACTCTGCCAATTACCACCCATATATCTGTAGAGAAATCACTAAAGACTCTGCACCTCATCTGTTAGGAGGTCAGACTTACAACCTCTAACACAAAGGGCTGATGTCATATTAAGTGAGTTAGCACATGTAAATGATTAGTAATTTAACAGGTATGTATTGCTGTTGTTGTTTACTATTACCTCAAGCCTTTTTCCTGGCTTCACTTTAAAAGAAAACATAGTATGTGTAAAGGCAGTGAAACCTGGCCCACGACTTCCCCTCTGACCTTACTTCCCTTTCCATCACTTCTCTTAGCACCTAAGCTCTAGCTACACAAAAGCACCTGCTATGACCCACATTCCATGCTATGTACTGGGCTGGTGTTTTGGTCACAATGGGCCATTTTCCTAGAGGACACATCCCCCATGGACTGACAGGTGAACTCCCACCCAGCCCTCAAGACTCAGCTGAAGGATGACCCACACTAGAGAGGCTATCCTGCCTCTCTGTGTCTATGCTGGGCTGCACAAATCCAACCCATATTCTTACCACACTGCAGTGTGTGGACCATCACTAGGCCATTACATAAATTTTAGTTTATTTATAAAAGCATTATTCACCATAGTTATATAGACAATGGCAGAAATTAGAAACAACCTGAATAACATTCAACATTCAGTATTCATTAAATGAACAATAAAATGTCCAGGAAGTGAAGTAGTAGGCAACCATTAAAATATATTTTAAAATATTTAATAACAATAAGTATACTTCCAATAAAATACTAAGTGAAAAAGTAGTATCAAAAAGTATGTATACAATAACATTTCATGTACCAAATATGCATTATAAGTCTAGATAGTAGGATGTGGAATGGCGGGATCATGAAAAATTTTAATTTTTATAATTTTGAACTTTTCCAACTTTTCTGTGTGGGGGGTGTATGTGTGTGTGTATGCATAATATTCATTTTGGAGTAATAAAAAATAAGCTTCTAAAAAGAAATGTTCATCTTCTATAAAGCACAGGGACTGGGAGAGAGTAGATACATAAGTGGCAGGTGTGAATGAACCAACACACTGAACACCATGGGCCAAGTATGACAGTAGGATCTAGATAGGAAAACTAGAGGGACAGGATATCACCATTCAAGAGAAAGGGCGTGTGGAGGGAGAAAAATGAGATTGAGTTTTGAAATACTTTATTTGAGGGCTTCCCGAAAACCCAAGTGAAAAAGTTCAGCAAGTGAACAGAAGGTATAGAGCCAAAATGAACAAAGGTTCTGCACCATGGGTGAGGACAATAGATCAGAGGAATGAGGCAAGCAGAGTGATAGAGATAAGCTAGAGGAATATGAATCAAGCAATCCATCACCAATATTCCAACTGGCAATTTGATGCTAAGTGTATTGAGTAAGTGATCTGTTCATCTGGGAGGGTCACTGGATATCTGTAAAAATACTGTTTCTTATGTAATGAAAGAAGCATTCATTTCTTTATCCCATTTTAAGAAAACTTAAAATGATCGACTTACGTTGTCCACAGTGAGTTCCTATGTATCCCTTTGGGCACAGACAGTGGTCATCGCTGCAGCTACCCCCATTCATACAGCGAATGTTGCAATGTTGTACTTGAAAAAAAAAAAAGGAAGAATGATTCATTTTTACAATTTAAGTGCATAGATTTCAACAGTTCACAGGAGTTGATTTATAGTTATTTGAGGAGAAAATAAAACCGTTTCTCAGAATTCATATATTTATGCATGAATGACCTACTTGACAAGGCTAAACATGTTATCATTGGTGTTTATAAAATCATTCACAAGGCAATGGTGTTTATAAAATCATTCACAAGGCAATGTAATTGTTTCTTTGACATTGACTTTAATAGTGCTAAACCACTTCCTTAACAGAATTTACAAACTCGTTATCTTTTCTGTAATTCATACCAATGAGAAAGTAGTGCCTTGAATAGCCACACGAGATTAGAAGGGCGATAATTTTCCTGTGAAAAGATTTAGAGTCTCAAGTAGGTGGCCAGGGAAACAGTCAGAGTTGCAGATTCCACAGAATTCTTCTAAAAGAAATTTTGGAGGCAGAAAAAAGAAAAAAGGAAATACCTAGGAAGGCATTTAATAACAAGACTGCCTGGTAAAGGGGATGGCTGGATCTGGCTGAGAAAGGGATGCTTGTTTAAACTGTAACTTTCAACTGAATAAGACCCTCAGTGTTTGAAATCCCCTTGTCACATTGTCACCTGCAGAAGTGCGTGTTTCAGGGTCCAGGGAGGAAAGACCAGGGGTGACAATCTCAGACCCGCGACAATGACATACTAGGAGAAGCTGGAGTGAAAGATGCCAACAGGCTCAGTAGTGAGTGATAACGACCACACAGGTGTGCACTCTCATCTCCCCAGTGTTCAGGCTGTCTCTGTGTCAGGACTTTAGGTATGTTAATAACACTTTCAAAATCCCAGGCTATTCCTTAGTCCTCTAGAAGCAACAACTAATCTGCTTAGAGAAGACTAAAGGGTGGGCTGAATGAATGATTCATCATTGTTGCCACACCCCTGACAAGGAGGCCTGGGGCAGTGGAAGTTTGGCTTCTTTGGTCTGGTTCTCCAAGTTGTGGGAGTAAATTTTCAGGGGAAAAGGCTCGGCAATTTGACAAAACAAGAAGGGAATTCCTTCTTTCTGTGCAAAATCAGAAGTCTGCTGCTCATGCTTAGCCTTCTTGGGGCACGGGACCCAAATTTTCCCACTAGCATGGAGGGAAGATCCCCACCAACAGCCATCTTTTTCAGCTGCCCTTGTTATAAATCCCCAACATAGTATTATAATGTGGCTACCTGACTTGAGGAGAAAAGACCACTTTTTATAAGGAGCTACAAAAATCCCAGCCTGACAATAGGCAAAGTGCCAGAACTCAATACCTGTACACCCTTTCATAGCACAAAAAAGTTAAGTCAAGTTGAAGGTGATATACCTTTTCAAGAACATGCCACACACGTATAGAAACACCTTAAAAAGCTCATGGTCTCTACTGAACTAATAACCACATCCACCTCTCAGCATTCAAGTTCCAGGTGCCTCTCAGGGCTTCGTGGCATAGTGTCCCATGACTTGGTCCCTGATCTACTTATCAGTCATTCATTCACCCAACAAATATTTCTGAGTGCCTACTATGGGCCATGCAAAAAGAAGGGCACTTTAGCTTGTGCTGGTCTCATGGAATCCCCTCTCTAACCTGCCTCTTTGTCTCTTTGCCCCTAACTCTTACCCCCCAACACACCACACACACACACACACACACACACACACACACACAAATGCACACCACAAACCGAAATCCTACCTATCTCCACTTCAAATGTCTCTTCTTTCTTTGAATCTTCTCTGATTTCTGTTCTTTCCTCTCTCTCAAACCAGATGTGAGCTCTCTTTCCTCTCAGAGTATTTTATACTTCTCTTTTGAAGGATATAGTATATAATCTGACCTGTTTTTAAGGTATTTCTTCTAGTCTCCATCCCATTTGTCTAAAAATTACTTGACGATGGGAAGGGTCATGATTGTTAATTATACAGTATCCCCTTAAGTGCCTAGAGAGGCACCTTGCCTGCATGTAGGTACTATATAAAACCATGCTAAAATTATTTTTACCTATTTGACTAACGTTACCAGATAATGACATCAAAAGCTATGCTCAAAGACCAAATTGAGACAAAGAAGTTGCTCACTGTGTCCTAAGAACTTACATAGCTCTTAGTAGGCTGCTATTTGAAATATTTTTATCTTTCTTTCGCCATGTATGAAAGCAGAAATAACTCCTTTGTTGGAACATTAAAATCAAGCAACCGAGGAAACTGATTAAAACAAACTGTTATTTTAGGCTCCTATACTTCCATTAAAACATCCCAGCCAAAATGTTTTCTTAACTAAAAAGCTATCTACAAGTATACAATGAAAAAAAAATCTGGTGAAAACTTTGGATAATGTTCTAAGTAGGTCAGGAAAAAGGTGTATAGTTACTTTAAAATTTGAAGTTAAACTTAGCTTCATCCTATCTTAGAAAAACAGCAAGGATTGAGAAAAGCACAGGAAATGATGTCATCTGTCAAGCAGCATAGGAACTCAGCCCTCAAACTGATTTCAATTAAAGCAGTTCAGGCCAAGAGCTAATTTCCATTCCCACATGAGCAACAAAGCCATTTAGCTTCTATGAGATAAAAAAAAAAAAAAAAAAGCTAACAGTAGTTTAAATAATGACTTTACATTATTTTTTCAAGTTGAAAATCAAGATGAGTTCTGCTAAATATAATGAATAATTCCCTATATGCTTTTATTTGTTTTTTTTTTTTTACCCTGTCTTTGAGGGAAACCTTTTCCATAAAAAATATTCTTCCTCCTTTATAAAAATAAAACCACTCAGTGAGACTTGAAGACCAGTGAGGCACGGGTAGTCCAGTGGCCCACACAAACCAAGGCACCATGAAGCCTTGAGGAGAAGCTGGGAGGGAGCAAGTTCAGCAGAAGATGATGGAGTCTCCACCACCTGCTTGGCCACAAACATGTTTAACATGAGGAACTTCATATTCTCTGTGAGTCTGAAACCTTGAGGGGGAAAAAAGCATTCCTTTAAAGGTGGGAGTAATCACTCGAGATACCTGTGGGGAAATAAATGCTCTAGATAAGCAGCTTCACTGCACAAGCAAGGAACAGTTAAGAGAAAACACATACACACATCAGTTTTATTCTGGAGTCAGTCCTGCCATTGGTACATATTCTAAATTTACTCTGATTCAAACAAAAATTCCAGATGTCTTATAATTAGGAGACCAGGTTCTATGTCTTTAAAAAAGCCAACTGAGAATGGGGGTTCCTCTTACATCCACAAAGACAGCATATTCTTTACGAATGCACTAAATACCCCTAGCCAGAATATATTCAATCTGTGTTAACATTTTACCAGCAACTGGCTCAGCACCCGTAGTTCAGTGGTTAGGGCACCAGCCACATACACTGGGGTTGGTGGGGTTCAAACCAGGCCCGCTAAACAACAATGACAACTACAACAAAAAAATAGCCAGGCATTGTGGTAGGCACCTGTAGTCCCAGCTACTGGGAGGCTGAGGCAAGAGAATCACTTAAGCCCAAGAGTTTGAGGTTGCTGTGAGCTATGATGCCATAGTACTCTATGGAGGGCAACACAGTGAGACTTTGTCACAAAAAATAAATAAATGAATGAATAAATAAAATATTTTACCAGCAACCGAATATACCAGGAGGTGGGAGGCGAGATCAAAGTGTCAGTGTCCAAGCTGATACCGCCACACACTGTTAGCCCTGATAGCCCTAGATCCCCAGGAAGGACATGCCCCTGAGATGGGCAGATAGCTTCAAAGGGTTTCACGTAAGGCTCAGTATCCGAGAACTAAAAGAAAATGTTGCCATCTCCTTGTATCCATATAAGATCTCCCAAATTAATTTTCTATTCATTTCAGATTTTAGTCAGTCATATCAAAAAACTATTTCCTAAATGCCTTTCATTTTCTAGGCATTGGAGTAACAAAACAGATTTTCTTTAGATTGCAAAAATAATTAATTTCTATTAATTAATTAATTAATAATTTTTGTAGCTCTTTATAATTAATTATAAATTAATAAATGTATTAATTATTCTTACACAAATTAATTCTTAAAATAACAAATCAAAAAAGAACAACATGAACACACTATGGAAATTAGAGAGATGCCAAATTGGCACTTGGGTATAACCATCTCAGGTAAAGATTTTCTTCGGGATGCATTAGGTTTGGAATAACTCTCGAAGACCTGCCATCATCTTGGCAGGCACAACTGGCAGAAAGAACACTGGGAGCAATTTGCAAATAAGCATCTGTTATGGCAAGCATGTGATTTTAATTTAGGCACTGGGAAAAGCACAGACAGATAAATTAAACAGTTAGACTAACTTTTAGGCTGAACACCTGAGACAACAGTCACTGTAGGACAAAAACAATTTTCATTTGGAGAGAGAAAATCGATGACATTTCCCTTAAGTACATAAATGTCTTGTGAGGCCTAAAGATACACAGCTCAGAAGAGCAACTTAATGAGGGTATCTAAAAAAAAAAAAACCTAGCTGAGCTGGAAAATGTCCAGAGAAGAAGGACAAGTTAAATAACATCAGCAGTGAAAAAATGTGTTTCCACAGAGGGAAGACTAGAAAGAAAATAACTCACCCATTTCTAAGGACAAGTCTGAGTAGATTCCATGCACTCCTCTCCTCTCTGTCCATCTAAATCCCACACTTCCCTGAAGAACTTTTTCAAGGGTCACTTCTCCCAGAGTAGCTACAGTACCATTTTCCCTTCCTCTGAATGTCCTTATACTTTTAGCAAACTTGGTAACATATGGTCTAGAATTGCTCTAGATTCTAGCATTTTTAGATTGGTCTAGAATTGCTCTCAGATTTACATTAAGAGTACAAATGGGACAGTGCCTGTGGTTCAAAGGAGCAGGGTGCCAGCCCCATATATCAGAGGTGGTGGGTTCAAACCCGGCCCTGGCCAAAAAGTGCACACACAAAAAAGTATAAATGCCCCAAATTCTCATTGAATTGAAGTAAATCAAAAGTGAAAAAAAATTGATCAAAGTTGAAGGGGTTCCATAAGACATCAGTATTTCCCAAATTGATATACAGGTTTGACAGACTTCCTGTCAAAATCCTAAAAGGTTTTATAGATGTAAGCAAGATTAATCTAAACATTTTATGGAAAGGCAAACAAAGCAGAATAGCTAAAACAAATTTTGAAAAAGAAGGATAAAGTGGGAGGAATGAATCTATCCATTTTCAAGTCTTACCATATAGCTCTAGGTAGCAAGACTATATGATAATTATATAATACAATTAGTATGACATTAAAGAATGAATAGATAAATGAATCAATGAAATAAAACAGAGAACCCAGAAACAGACCCACACCAACATGCCTAACTTTTAGACAAAGATGCCTAACTTTTAGACAAAGATGCAAATGTAATTCAATGAATGATAAATAGCCTTTTCAGAAACAAATGGGGCTGGAGTAATTGGACATCTGTACACTAAACTGAACCTAGACCTCAACCTTACATCTTATATAAAAATTATCCCAACTGGATCACAGATATAAATATAAAACTATCCAGCTTTTAGTAAGAAATTGGAGAAGATCTTTAAGATCTAGTATTAGGCAAGGCATTCTTAGACTTGGCCTCAAAGGCATGATCCAGCAAAGGAAAAATTGGGACACTGGATTTCATCAAACTTAAAAATTTTTTTCTCTATAAAAGATCCCATTGTAAACATAAAAACGAAGCAAGCTATAGAGTGGGAGAAAATATTTACAAATATGTACTTGATAAACAAATAGTATTTAGAATATACAAAGAAATCTGAAAACTCAACAGTAAAATAAATAATCCAATTGGAATCTGAAAAAAAAAAAAAGACATGAAGAGACATTTCCATGAAGAAGATATAGAAGTGGCAAACAGGGCACATAAAAAGATGTTCAATGTCATTAGCCAATAGGGGAAATGCAAACGAAGACCACAAAGAGATATCACCACACAGCTAGGAGAACAGCTGAATAGTGACCCCCCCCCAAAAAAAAAGCTGATAAGGATGCAGAGAAACTAGGATCATTCACTGCTTGAGAAACAGTTTGGCCGTTCTTAAAACGCTAGCCATGCAGCTACTACACAACTCAGAAATTGTATTTCTAAGTATTTATCCCAGAGTTTGAAGACTTATGTTTACACCAAACACTTGTATGTTATGAATGTTCGTGGCACCTTTGCTCAAATAACAAAAAAACTGAAAACAACCCAGATGCCACTCAGTAAGTGAACAGCTGAACAAACTGATTGATATACAGGCAGCCTCCAAGTTACAAACATCTGATTTACATAGAACTCACTCTTATGAACAAAGACTATTATAGTAAGTCTCCAAGTTACAAATATCCAACTGACATATGACTTGCGCTTATGAACAGAGGCTATTACAAGGTAAATGTAGCTCATCCAACTTACATACAGATTCAGCTTAAGAAAAACCCTATAGAACCTGGGGACTGCCAGCACACCCATAGCATACACTACAACTTAGCAGGAAAAGGGTACAAACTACAGACACATGCAATAAGGTAGATAAATCTCCAGAGAATTATAATGAGTGAAAAAATCCAATCCCCAAAGGTTACATACTATGTGAACCCACTTATATAATATTATGGAGATGACAAAGTTATAGAAATGAAGAAGAGATTAGTGGTTGTCAGGATTAAGGAGGTCACTAGGGCAGGAGGAAAAAACACTATAAAAGGGTAACATGAGGGATCTTTGTGGTCATGGAAAAGTTCTGCATCTTGATGGTATCAACTGTGATAGTGAGATGATACCCCGGGGAAGACTGGGTGAAGATGCCCAGGAACTTTCCATATTATTTCTTAAATACTTCCCTCAAAACTGACATTGACATTTAATTGTTATTGCAATAGTCTTAAGAAGTGGGACTTTAAAGAGGTGATTAGGTCATAAGGGTTTTGACATTCTAAGAGTGGGTAAGTTAACTCGAGAGTTCAGTTCCTATTTTCTCTCTGTCTCATGTGCTTGCTTGCCCATACATGATGCTTTCCCTTACAGGATTCTGGTGCTATGCTCCTGGACTTCTCAGCTTCCAGAACTATAAGACAAATACACTCCCACTGTTTGTAAATTACCCAGTCTGCAGTACTCTGTTATGGCAGCAGCATGCAGACTAAGACAAATGATTGTAAACCTACCGTTATCTCAAAATATGAAGTTTAATTTTAAAAATACTTGTGTAAAGAGTAAAACAGGATAAGTGTGAAATGGATTTCCAAAGTCTGAAATATACAGAGAGCAACTTTTATAATCATGTAGTATAAATAACTGTGTGTGTGTGTGTATACACAATGGTCTGAATGACTGTGTCCCTTCAAAATTCACATGTCGAAACCTAATGCCAAACTGATAGTGTTATGTGGTGGGGCCTTTTGGGAGGTTATTGAGTCATGTAGGCAAACTCATGAATGGGACTGACAGCCTTACAAAAGAGGCCTAAGAGAGCTTATTTGCCCCCTTAGCATTTGAGGAATGAGCCCCCACCAGACATGCAATCTTTTGGCAGCTTTATCTTGGACTTCCCAACCACTAGAACTACAATAAAAAAAACTTCTGTTGTTTATAAATTACTCAGCCTATTGGATTTTGTTACAGCAGCCCAAACAAACTAAGATAATATATATGTTTGTAAAGTTTGTTAATCCTGATATTATAAGCTAAGGTGGTCCTCAATAGAGCTGGAATCCAAGTCTAGAAAACCACTGTTCTGACCCTGTCTAATTATTTTTTTTGCTCTGGTGCCTCAATAATCAGTGTCAAGAATTCTACTAGGTGCAAGGAAAACCACACCTTCCTGGTGTCCAAGAGAATTACTTGGTAGGTAGTTTAGACTTTCTGGAAACATAATTACTTATTCAGGCCATAAGAGATAATTTCCTATTCTCCGAGTTACTAGACACTCAAGTCTTAGGAAAAAACAACCTTCCTTCCATTCTTTTCATTTTCAAATGAGAAAACTAAACCCCTCAGAGGTACCACAACTTGCTAAGACCTCTTTGATCCCATCACATAGCAAGTATAAATTTTTCATAGGAAAAATTGGTGAAATGATCTAAATTGACACCTTTTAGTAGAACACAAGTGGTGGATGCAAACATCTCTCTGACTTAGGGTTACCCTTCAATTAGCAGGAGAATTAGCAAATTGACCCACCAACATTTACTGTCTACCACACTGTGGCCAGGAAGCTTTGTAGAATTGCACAGCTGTTCCCTAGAACATTTCTCATCAAAAGATGAGAAATAAATTCTGATCATCTCTAGCTACTTTTAATTCAAAACATTCTACCATTTTAACTGTGCAAATTGTTTAGACAATATTAGTTCACAGAGTCCAAGCCAAAGATCTTAAAAATTTCAAATGCCTCAAAAGGTGCTTGTCAAAACAAATTCTCTTCCTTATACCACTCTCATCCACAGGCTACTTGGAGACTTTGTCCATGGCCAGATACCAGAGATGTGACTTCTTCAGAAAGCTCCACTCACAAATCTTGGACTTCAGTCTCTACCCTAAATCTAGCCTCAGAACCTTACTACTATATTCACCAACCCCATGGCTAGCTTGATATATGCTAGGACTGTGGTCTTGTTACCATCCTATCTCAGGATTGAGATTTTTACTTGTCAGAGAAATCATGAGTAGTTCACATTAGTAGCCAATAGGTCCCTTTGCTAATTCTCCTGCTAATTGAAGGATAACCCTAACTCAGAGAGATGTTTGGGTCCACCCAGTTTTGCCATCTGACCATACTTTCTTCCTCCAGAAGTGCAGTGCTGTTGGTTGGTTCAAGGACCAATCTGAGACATGGGATCTACATTTCTCTCCCAACCCCGAGACTTTCCTGAGTAGCAGCTTGGAAGTCATCCTGACGAAATGGAGATGTCCAGCATGTTCCCAGAAGTGCTGCCAGCTGACTTCTCTGCCTCTTTCTATTCTCCTAGCTCAGATGTCCTTGTGTGGTGGAAGGAATCTGCTGTTACTTGGAGGATACACACTTGAAACCAAGCTAAGATCAAGTAATAATATGCTATAGTCAGTGCAATAAGCTAAAATCTCAGCCCACAGGGGGAGTTTCTATCCCAATCTACAAATGGTTGTGTTTTATACTAGGCTGTTTTTGTTTGGGTTCCACCAGAAGCAGATTCTGAGACAATAATTTAAATGAAAGTAGTTTGTTTTGGAAGTAATTCTAGAAAACACTGGTAAGAGAGTGAGAAAGTGAGACAGGAAAGAGAAGGAAGCTAATAAAGTACATTATCAAGTCTATTATCACTGCGGGCAACGAGGGCTTGGTCTCACTAGGGAACTTCAGGAGACAGTGCAGAACAAACCTCATGGTTATCCAGGCTGACAGGCAAGCAAGCTGGGGCACTTATCCAACAAGTCTCCATCTGTTATTGGTTAAAACTGCTTCTAGGTCCACTAACTCTCCAGCACTTCTAGCTTGCCCTGCATGCAGATTTGACATGCTCCCTGGCCAGAAAAATGTTACAAAGCTCTCAGGCAGAGTCCCCATGTTCACTGTGAATGCTAAAGTAGGTGAGTGGGGACCAAGAAGGTGCTACACAGGATGACCACCCCCAGCCTATTAATCAGCCTATGTATGAGTGTCACATTCAAATGCCAGGACTCTTAATGCCAGGACAGGTAATGAACCTTGACACACCACAGTCTCTACTTGCAAATAACAAAAGAGAATGAACATATATCACAACATCTTTCTTTAAAACCTTGTCAAAAATGGAAAACACTGTAAGGAAAGAGCATTTTTCCACCAGAAATGGAAGAGAAATCTAGGTTTTTCGCCTCAATGATGGCTGAGATAATGAGGGGCTGTTTATACAAACATGAACTTCCACTTTTTAAATGACCAGTAGTGACTTGCCCCTTTCCAATCAATCCCCCATTTTTCCTAATTCACTACTGTAGACCCTATATCTCAAGAAAAAAAAAATGGAACAAGCAAGCACAGGCTCTGAAGAATGAACTGTGGATGTTTATTTGGCGTCACAGAAAGTGGCAAAATTCTGAAAGGGAAAATACATCCGTGCCTCACGAAATCTCACCCGCAGAAACTGTCACAATAGCCTCATACATTTTCTTCTTATAAAGGTCTTGCATTTTAAATAAGTTTTAATTAGATTTCATATTTCAGTGCCACAAGGAAGAATGCCTAGATTTCTTGAGCCAAAAATGTTCAATAAACAATCATTTCATTGAGCACCTTTGATGGTGTTTACCTTGGAGACGCAAAGATGAATAAGGCTATACCTATACAGAGGGCCATAATCTTTATATTATTCATAGTCACTATGCCCCATAGGTAATTTTCCTATAAAAAGTAAAGAAGGGAAATGAGAGGCCAGATTGCAGAAAGTCTTTCCAAGTATTTTGGGCAGAACAGAGAAGGCAGATGTTCTAGTGAGAAAAAAATATATATATGTATTGCAGGCAAGAGAAAAGCCAAAAGCAAATTTAGGAGAAAGTAGGGTGTAACCACATAAAATAATATTATATATAATGACATGTTAGACTCACTGGATCTGGAGCCACAGGAAGGAGCTATCTGACCAGATGGGCAAGTGCACATATTTGGCCTCGAACAAAATCCATCCCCACAGGAATGCCGGCAAATGGCTGTGAATAAAACCAGAGGTCTGTTAGCTCACAGATTCAGACAGCATGGACAGATACAGGGACCCTGTCTTTAGTGAGGAAACGTGGGTGTCAGGCCCCTCAATGTCTTTGTCTCCATCACTTATATGACCTTAAGTCTCAGGTATACTCATTTATTTGGACTAAATAAACGCTGTCTTAAAAATTAGTAACTCTCTTCCTCATAACAGTTATTCTCAATCTCACTTTTCTTATTCCATAGCATTCAATCTATTAAAAGCCAAGACAGATTATTATAAAAGGAAAATAAAACAGCAAAAATCCTGTATCTAAACACATTTACGTGCTTATAAGAATTCCATTTTTATATATTCACTGTAAGGTTTGATATAAAAACTGCAGTATTTCTTGGAAGCCAATTTTACTATAAATGTTAAGAGCTGAATTTTTGTCTTGTGTTGAATTACATCAACAGTCTGAGAGTAGAACGCTGGAATCTACTGCCATAGTGCTGATTCCACAGTCAGGAAGCCATTCATCCTCAAGAGGAATATTTACACGTTTATGCCACCCAGAGACTAATATCAATGTGGGGCCAAATGCTCTGCTAGTGGCCAAAAAAATAAGTTTAAGTGGCAAATGATTTATATTTACCAGCAGACTAAGATTTGGTCATAATCATAAGCGTGATTCTTTTTACAAACTCCTACACAACCATGCAAGAGGCAGACCTGATGTGCAAGGCTAAAACTGTGCACTGGGTCGGAAGATCTAAGGATGGAAACTGGAAACTACTATGAAATAAGCTATCAAAGGATCCTATCAACATTTATTTAAATATCTAAAGACAGAATTTCTCAAAGAGCTCTAGAAAATACTGGGAAAGGGTTCCATTGTCAAGTTCATTGCAAAAACTCCAAATACCATCATATACCCCTCTTAGTAATTCATTTTTGGTCTTAAACCACAATGTGCCAATGAATAAAATGTTTTCTTGCCAAAGTAAATGATTGGGAAGGAAATAAACTTTTTTAGGTCACCAAGTGAATATTAGATAAAATATTCTAGTCCTCTCCACAGACCACTCTTGGCCAAGTGTGAAGGTGGACCAAGTAATTCTTTAATGTCCATTCAGCTCTCAGTTTCTCCATTATACTACTGCAGTTTTCTGAAATCTACAAATTATTTCATAGGTATGATAACTGTAGAAGTTCCAAGAAGGCAGATGCCATAACTAATTTGATTGTCTTGTCTCCATTTAACAGCACCTTGTCTGGCATCTGACTTGGCACTCAACATTTGTGGGATATTGTGAGAATCTGGAGATTTGCCATAGCAGCAGAAATCAAGAGCAGAATCTCTGTTATCGCTTGGGTTCTTCCCTAGTCTTCCCCCTCATTGTCATCTGCTCTTCTACCCACCTTTCTCCCCTCCTCTGTTAGGTCTGCTTCTGGCCTCAACCACGCAAATTCAATAAGCATGGCTTCGAGAAGCCTCTGGGTGGCCAAGCAAGTTAGAAATTACCATACAGAAATCAACAAGGATGAGCTTTTTTCAAACTCCCACCAAAGTGATTATATAACCTGTGTGACCGGGTGCAGTAGGTGTAAATGACATGCAACCTTGATCAAAGTAACTCCGAGACTCTAATCTCTATATTTCAGAAACATATTTTTGTATACCTTTTGGGGGCAGGACACAAGTCTAAGAGCGTCTTTATCTAACCAGTGCAATCAACGTAACCTGTTTCTTTGTACTCTCAATGAATCCCTAACAATGAAAATAAATAAATTAAAAAGTCACTGAATTTAAGTATGATAGTGATTTGAACAAGATAATGTATTTCCCAACTGGATTCAGAGGAAGTAGGAAAATCTTAGCGCTAGAAGGCTCTGCTATCCACATACTAATGATACAGTTACAAAGGACCAAATTCTAAGCAAAACCACACACCCCAAACACCAAAAGACGGACATGCAGACTGATGGGTTTGTCTATTCACTTACGGACAATACACTGATTTCCACCAGGTAAGGTTTTCCATCCAGGGCAACAGTAGGCATTGTAACGTGATCCACACACATTGGGTCTGAAACAAAAGCACAAGAATTCCATTCTTTTTTTTTTCTTTTAAAAAAAGAAGAGATAACTAAATAAAAGGGAAAAAAATCCCCGAGTTACTTCATATAAAAACAGAATGAATCCTGGTAGACAGCAAAAAGTAAACTCATCAGACTCAATGATGGCTTAGTAGTTTGTCAGTTTGGGACACTTTAACATAGTAATATCAATAAGGGTATCCTTTAGTGTCCCCCATGCATATGGTACATTAGGAAAATAAAAACTAGAGATGCAAAATGCAGCACATTTTATCACATGGAGCCATAGAAGTCTAAGTCAAACAATAAACGTCTTACCAATCTAGTTAAGAAAGGTCATGATAAAATCTACTACTGCACATAAGGTTTTAAATATATACTCTCTGAAGACATGGGTGTGTGTACCCCGCCCCATTGCTGTATAGATAGAGTTTTTTTTCTATGACCCAGCTCACCTCTAAAATGTTACACATTCTCCCTTTCACCAAAATTACAAGAATGCAAACTCTGACATGAGTCAGGAAAAGTAAAGGCCAAAACATGTAAATATTTCTTTAGCAAAAGTTTGGAACAGAGTTGGTAATGGCAGTTACAGGAAAATAAAATCAGTGTCACTCTGGGTTTCTTGTTTACAGACAGTTCAGCACATGTCCTGGAACAAAGCCTCCATTCAGAATCCAGATGATCCATGTTTAACAATTTCAGAGAGTCACTGGGCAAGGACCTGAGGTTTTGACAGTGCAAACTAAGACAGAGGATATGATACACAGAGACCCCAAAGAAACCATTCATTTCACTTTGTTATATCTCGAGGGTCTAAACATTGATACTGGCTGCTGCAGTTTGGGGACCGATAAGGAAGATCAAATGTTTTGCAATCAGTGTCACAAACCAGGAGCTATTCCAAAGATTCCTGATATAAACACTGTAGTCCTAAAAGCATAGACCTTTAAAACAACTGCACAGCTAAAGCGTACTTTCAGCTGGAATGCATGCACACATTCTCTCCGTATATGTGCACCATACACCACAGTACTGAGCCCTCTTGCATTTCCTGAATTCACTATTTCAACCACATGCACAATTGGGAACCAAAGGTAAAGTCTTTGCCCTGTCCTTTATTCCTTTTTTTAGCCCCAGAAAATATGGAGCACTCTACAGTGCTAAGGGGAGAAAGAGAATTAGGAAGGAAAATGAAGGAACCATGGAAAGAGCCCCAACTCCACAACCAGTAGCCCAAGTTTCTCCAAAGCTAAAGAGAAAATGACTGGATAAAGACTTAACATGTGCATGACTTAAGGAATTCTGAGCTCAGTGTATTTCTGCACAGAGATAATGAAATGCTTTCCTTGTCTACATCTTGCATGTACAGGGACATCAGATGATAGAATAGGCATGAAAAGCTTTATCTAGGACGAGGATAATTTTTTTAAAAAGTATTATCATCTTGACAGAATCATCTTCTGATCAAGATTAACTACTCAGCCAAAGGGACCATAAGGAATTAAGGAAGAGAGAAAGACTGTATTGAGAATGCTAAATCAATGGCTCTCAATCTTTGTTCCTCCTGTGACAAAGTCATCCCTGAAACTTCAGACTGTTCAGAACTTCCTTGGGAACCTTAGACTCTTAGAAAGGGAAGTGAAAGGAGATGACAGGCTGGAGGCT
The DNA here is from genome assembly GCA_963574575.1 of Galagoides demidoff. Lineage (NCBI taxonomy): Eukaryota > Metazoa > Chordata > Mammalia > Primates > Galagidae > Galagoides > Galagoides demidoff. Next base: position 36,613 of record CAUYQV010077293.1, read on the forward strand.
GGGAACCCTCAGCAGGCCTTCTGAACTTCATCAAAGTTCTCTCAATTAAAATGACAATCCAGGCCCAAGTTAACTGCCTGGAACCTTCCCACCAATAGCCCATTAGAGAAGCATGCCTGGAGCCAGTCCAACCCCAAACCAAATCCTGAAATAGCTTCAGAAGACCCCTAAGCTTTTACAGGGTACCCTCTAGTTTGGGTAACGATATTTCTTAAACAAAAATCATTGCCTGACAAAAATGAGTATATGTATGGAGTATCAACACAAATAACAAGGTGAAAAAGCTAAGAAAAAGGGGTTCAGAATCAGTAACTTTAGTCCTACAAAGCAAGACAGTCAAAAGATTTTCTAAGGTAATTGAAAAATCAGAGTAATGTAAATATTCTGTATTGTTTTGCAATGTGTATGAGCAACCTACAGCCAAAACATGGGAGATTTTACCATTTACCATGGTTACAACATAAAATATGAATGTTTTAAATCTTCAAGGTGTAAAATTAGTGGTATAGATGACATGAAGTTAGGAAACTTGTTAAGAGGAAAGGTGTAGGCGACCCCAAGCAATTGATCCAAGAAACAGGGGTTCAAATATAGTACAGAGTGTTTTAAAATAGCCAATAAATAAAAGTCATACTATAAATATAAAATAAAATTTGGAAGAACGAAAAAGGTATAGATAACTAAGTAAGATAAATTCCCATCTTTTATAGCAAGAGACCAATGGGTAATGTTTAATTCCAGATATAAAGGTAAAAATAGAGGAGATGGCATTATGGAGATAAATAAAATACAAGAAGAACTAAAAACAGAAATGTTTAAACTAGTTGCCTTAAGAAGCAAGGACTTGAGAAAATGCAGGGAATTCTTTTGTCTTCTTATCTAATGCTCATCCAGAGGTGTTCATTTTTTTAAAATCTCAAATTAAAATCAGGGTATAGGGCCAGGCATAGTGGCTCACACCTATAATCTCACACTCTGGGAGGCTAAGATGGGTGGGTTGCTTGAGCTCAGGAGTTCAAGAACAGCCTGAGAAAGAGTGAGACTCTGTCTCTACTAAAAATAGTAGTCTCAGCTACTCGGGAGGCTGAGGAAAGAGGAGCACTTGAGCCCAGGAGACTGATGTTGCTGTGAGCTATTAAAATGCTATGGCACTCTACCCAGGGCTGCAGAGTGAGATTTTGTCTCAAATGAATGAATGAATAAAGTACAAATGATTAGCTTACAGGGTTTGTGTTTGTTAGGAAAAGTTGACGTTGTCGTTGAGCCCTTCACCCAGGGGGTGTGCTGTATACTCTTACATTATGCCCATTAGGTGAAAGCTTGCTAATCCCTCTCCCACCCCGCCTCTCCCCTTTTCCTTCTCCCCCCCACAACTGTTCATTTTTTAAATATATGTTCTTAACTTGGATCATCTTTTATTTAAAGCAACAACTTTACTTTTAAAGTCTGAACACCTTGTCTTTTAAGCAGGCTACTTCCTGTTTCATTAGAATGGAACAAAAGGGAAGGTTTCATTCATTGCCAGTTCCCCTTCATTGGTACATCACATTTTTATTTCACTGCATTTCTTAAAAATTCTACACAATTTTGGGGGCAGTGCCAATGGCTCAGTGGGTAGGGCACTGGCCCCATGAACTGAGGGTGGCAGGTTCAAACCTGGCCCTGGACAAACTGCAACAACAACAAAAATAGCCGGCTGTTGTGGCAGGCACCTATAGTCCCAGCTACTGGGGAAGCTGAGGCAAGAGAATCGCCTAAGCCCAGCAGTTGGAGGTTTCCGTGAGCTGTATGACACCACAGCACTCTACAGAGGGCGATAAAGTAAGACTCTGTCTCTACAAGAAATAAAAATAAAAAAATAAAATTCTATACAATTTTGGATTGGGATTTATCTTGTTTACATCCTCTGGCTTTTTTTGAGTTTTAAGTCTTTATCATTAACACGTAATATATTACTTTATTTCAACTGTTTCAACCCCTATCCTCAAACAAGAATTGTTTCACTGTGCCACCAGTGTTCTTAAGTCACCCTCCATACTACTATGCTGTGTGGCTCAAGGCCAAGTATTAGAAAGAAGTGAGATGTCCCCTTTGCTGACTTTGGTCTTGAGAACTGCAAACTAGTAGAAACCATTCAAACAAGCTGGGTGGCATTTGTTCTACTTACACACAGAAAAAAACCAACTCTAATTCTGGAAATAAATGAATGTCTTATTTAAGTTGGAAAGCAGTAAAGCATGTAAAGTCTAATGAGACACGCTGGATTATTTCCATTATAAGAGATTTTATTCTAAGGTTTCAGTACAAAACAGCATGTACAAGGAAGAAACCTAATGAAGTTACTCCTTTATGTCACTAAAGGAGTTTCATGCCTCTTTCTCTCCCTTTTCATTTTATCAGCCATCATCACCAGCCCCTGTGCCCCAAAAGTCAGAGTTAAAGCTCTGTGCAGTGGCAGCAGCATTTGACAAATTAAAGGAAATTAAAATCCTTAATTTTAATCCTTCTTTTCCCTTAAAGGGAAAATAATTTACTGCTGAGTGCTAAAGATGCATTGCTTTGTTTCAATTTCATAGTAACTCTTTGAGGTAAATTATATTATTATTATTGTCTCTAACACTAAGGACCTATGGCTTAAGAAGGTGAAACAAACTAGCCAAAGTCCTACAGCTTGGAAGTACATAATGGAGATTAGAGTTCAGAAAGCCTGACTCCATAGAGTACATTCTCTTAACTTCTATAAATCAAAGATGCATTTAGGGCTCAAGATGGTACTTCATCCAATAGCATTCATGGTGATATGAGGGGGAAAAAGTCACAAAACATCCATCAGTAGACCCAAAATAAAGCATGAGTAATTTTTCACCTGTATTCTAATAGTCCATAGGGAAAATAGGACAATATGTTTATATTCCATTTTACCACTGTATGTGACATTAAAAAAAAAATAGGCAAGTCTTTCTCTGTAACTTCTTTTACTTCCATCTCCAACAACCCAGTGCCACTCACGGGGGGTGGGGGGGGGGAATGGGTGAGCCTCAGCAGTCTCGATATTTGGATCGAGTCAGAGGCAGCACTGAGAGATTGTGTGGGCTAGCTAAAGCCTCTCTCAATGGAGCAGACAGCTGGGCTCTCCCACGTCTGACCACATCATTGCAAGAGTTGGCCTCCGTGCAAGATGTCTGCAGTGTGTCCACATTCCTTCGCCAGAACCCACTTCTGCAAGTTTGGCCTCTCTTACAGCAAGATAGCCTTTCTGCTTCCCATCCTGAGTGCAAACTCCTTTTTAGAAAAGTCTAGGGTAATAAAAACAAGATTAGGGGGCTCTTATTTCATATACATTAGTTTCTCAGCCTGTGAAGTGATTAAATCATTAGGCAAAGAAAGCACTAAGAACTAGGTGACGGCTAATGAGGTTCACCCTGCTCCATGAGTTGCCTGTGCTTTAACCTTTAAAGGGAAAAAATCATGATTGAGCCCCTTGAGCGTAAATGGGAAGGGTTATCAAAGATACAGGCCTTCACATAACAAAGGATGACATATGGCCCATGTAACATGTCCCAAAGTATTATCTCAATGCCCTACTGTTCCAGAGTTAAAATAATTTCCACCATCAAAAATGTGACAGATCATCAAGTATTATACACAAATGAACTACATACATTGTGAACTACTCATTGTGATTTTATTTGCTCTTTGACAAATTTTTATCAAGAAAAAAAGAAAAAAATCAAGAGTGCTATCTGATGAAGGGACCTATAGAACTCTAACAAACTTTGCAAATGTTCCTCTGACTGTAGTGCCTTTATCCTGGCCCTCTTCGTGGAAGGCAGAGGTCAAATCTCTCAGCAGTGATTTGAATACCACATGTGTCTTTTCCAGACCATCTGCCAGTCACAACAACTCAACTCGAGTAACGAACGAAACTTCAAACCCTAGTAATGAGAATGGCTTCCACGGCCTCCTCAAGCTTCAGCCGGCTCTCCAGACCAGAAACTCATTTCTGGACTGTCTGGGTCAACACGGCTGGGACACAGACAATCCTGGTTTCCTCCTTTGAAGATGCAACCCAGCCAACCTCGCTAACCTACTTCATGCAGTTTTTTTTGTTGTTGCTTAATAAAAATAATCTTAAAAGGAACAAATGGGTGGGGAACCTGCGGCCTTGGGTCCACACGTGGCCTTCTGGATGATCCTTGAGCGTAGCTTTTGACTGAATCCAGATTTCATAGAACAAATCCTTTTAATAAAGGGATTTATTCTGTGGAGTTTGGATTCAGTCCAGGGGCCACACTTGGGGATCTGGAGAGCCACATGTGGACCCAAGACTACAGGTTCCCCACCCCTCCTTATCTCTCCCTCCCTCTCTTCCTTTCTTGCTCTCTTTCTCTTTTATTTTCTCTTTAGTTCCTGTTTTCAGGGCATCTAGAATTAGATGTTTTATAACCACTTCACACTAAAGCTATCCAAGATTAAGGCTCATCTTCCTGAGTGGCCAGGAAATTCACTGCCACCTGCACAACAGGGTACAGAATGACCAAGCACCTTACCTACTAGCACAGAGTTTCCAGCAACATTTAATCAGAACCTATTATGTGCCAGGCCCCATGTTAGATAAAGAGTAAACTGACTAAGAACATACCTCACACCCACATTGTGGTTGCTAATACCATTCTCCAATAAAAGGAATTAGGGCTTCTAGGAGAAGGGGCTGATTTTAGGACTGGGTGGGAGTTATACAAGATGAGTCTAGAGCATCTTACGGTGACAAAAGTTAGGGAGTCCTAAACAAACAAACAAACATCCACAATGATGGGGGTGTGACAAGGCACACACAAGCCAAACGAAAAAACAGCTCACAGCCAAAGCTAGAACTTTTTGAGCAAGAAAATAGCAAAAGTAGCATTGGATTATAACTCAAAATATAAAATAAATACCCTTAAATCCATACTGATAAATAAATGGGAGAGACGAGAGAAATCAGAAATCTCCTGTGCTGGAGAATTCCAAATAATCTAGCCTTCAAGGATATGAATGGTAAATCCCCACTCCTTCCACATGAGCTGCACGCACTGACTTCCTTCCAAAGAGCCCAGTATGAAGGGAGAAGAGAGTAACTTTAAAGGAAAAATCCCAACAAAAACTATTGCAGCCAAAGTGATCAGGGTTTACAGCAACAGTGACAAGTCATGTTGATACTATAAACCCTTGACGTTAAATATGATCAGATGAAAGTGGAAATTCACCTCTGTGGTCTTATTGCCCCAAACCCATAGCTTCGGTTTAATCATGATAAAAACACCAAACAATTCCACAAAATACCTCACCAGCCCTCCTCAAGACTGTTCAGGTCATTAAAAACAAGGAAAGTCTTAGAACTGACACAGTCTAAGAAGATGTGACTAGTGCATGTAATGTGGTATCCTATGCAGGATCCTGAACATAAAAACAACATTACGTCGAAGTGCAGGAAATCTAAATGAAGAATGGACTTTAATTCATGACTATTGATATGTATAGATACTGGCTCATTGATTATAATAAATATGTTATGCTTGTATAAGATGCTTACAGAGTGTATGGGAACTCTCTCAATTTTTCTATAACTCTAAAACTATTCTCAAATAAAAATTTGTATTTAAAAGTAAAAATAATAATCTTGTTACCATGCAAGTATAAATTTAAAAATTAAATGTAAGAAGTCACTAAGATACAGTCTCCACTCTTGAGGATCATACAGTCTAGGAAGATGAGCATATACACAAAAAGTGCCAATGTATCAGGTAAAACACACCATCAAGGTCTACCCAGGGAACCAAAGAAGGTAAGAATGAGGGCCCTTATTCTCAGCACGCAGGGTAGGCTCAGAAGAAGACTATCTGAGCTAAGGCTTGATGTTCCCTAGTTGCTAAGGGAGTCGCTAAGTTTACACCATCTCAACTGCTCAAATTCCTCTTAAATTCTCCATTAGCGCATCCCATTCTAAATCCTGGTGATTCCACTATTGGACTAATATCACATTCCTTTTTCCTGACTTCCCACTTCCTCGCCACTCCATTAAGTCAACGTAGCTAAGCATCTTGTCTTGTTCACCAGACTTAACTCTCCTATGATCCAGAGATAGATTTTTAGCCTCCATAATGATAAACATCTCACTATCAGCTTCAGATCCCAGATAGGCTGACTCTACCTGCCCACTCTCATCTTCACTTACACCTTCAGCTTCTACCCTTCCACTCAGCTTCTCTTCTTTACCATCTCAGCCCTCACTCATGCACACACTACTACCTCTGCCACACGAGGTAAAACAAGACTCTTCTTCCATCTTTACACTACATTGTATATAATACTGTATATGTCGGGAACAGTGGCTCACACCTGTAACCCTAGCACTTTGGCAGGTCAAGGTGGGAGGATCACTTGCCGTCAGGAGTTCAAAACAAGCCTGAGAAACAGTGAGACCCTGTCTCTACTAAAAGTAGAAAAAAATGATCTGGGCATGGTGTCACTGGCCTATAGTTCCAGGTACTCAGGAGGCTGAGGCAGGAAGATCACTTGACCTCAGGAGTTTGAGGTTGCAGTGAGCTATGATGATGCTATTGCACTCTAGCTGGAACCACAGAGTAAGATTCTGTCTCAAAAAAGAAAAGAAAAGAAAAGAAATATATACTATATACACCGAAAAGGAAAGTGCTTCCATCTTTCCCTACAATGTGTAATTCTGCATAATTCCATCCCCTCCCACCGTGTTTCTTGATTAATCCCATCCATCTTTCCAGCTACATTCCAGACATACATAGCTCTCAAAACTCTATATATGCTATATTGTAGTTATTTATTTAAAACAATTATATGTCTAGAGGACATTCCTGTAACCAAACTCACCCCTCTTATCCCAGAGTAACGGTTCTTCAAGCACAGAAATAATACCAGTTAGAATATCCTAGTGTCTGTTTAGAAAAATATAAATAATAATGACTAAACCACTTGGTAAGTGCAAAGTACAATTAACAAAGATTAACATAATCTCGCTGGTGTCAAAAGTAGGCTATCTGGGCCAGGTGCAGTGGCTCACACCTGCAATCCTAGCACTCTGGGAGGCCAGGGAAATAGGATTCCTTGAGCTTAGGAGTTTGAGACCAGACTGAGCAAGAGTGATACACTGTCTCCACTAACAATAGAAAAATTAGCCAAGTGTGGTGGTGGGTGCCTGTAGTCCCAGCTACTTAGGAGGCTGAGGCAAGAGGATTGCTTGAACCCAGGACTTTGAGGTTGCTATGAGGTAGGCAGATGCCAGGGCACTCTAGCCTGGGCAACAGAGACTGTCAAAAAAGGAAGGAAGGCAGAGAGGGAGGGAAGAAACTAAGAAAGAGAAAATAAAATAAATAAAAAAAAAAACCAAAGTAGGCCTCCTGCAAATGCTACCAATATGAAAATCTGTCTAATAATAAGAATTATTTCCTGCATATTTATCTATTTGAAAAAAACTATTTCTTGCCCTTTGAAGGGCTAGAACCAATTGAACAGTAATATATGATGGTGTCACACCTTGGTTATGTCACTGAGATGCTAGTCATTAATTTATTTTGATCACTGAAGTTACCAATATTTACAACTCGGGAATTAATATATTTTCTTTGAGAAAATACAAAACCAATGCAGACAAATAACAAGCATATATAAACATTGATTCTACTTATTCCTTTAGCACAAGAGAGAAAAATCCCAAAAGCAACTCAACAAAGGTTTTCAGTTCACAGGTTGACATGTGTTTCATCAGGGGAGGTTGTTGCAACTGACCAAGGCCATAGATGGAGACAGCCTTATGTGGCCAATTTCTAGAGGACAATCATGACAAAATCCACAGGGTGACACTTTGGTTTCTTTGGATAAGCTGCTTAGATGAAGGCTTTTCCCATTGCTGAGTGGGGTAACTCACAGCACAGGCAGCACAGGGAAGGTGTTCCATCAACTGTTTCACTTGCTACGTGCCCTAACTTTTCTGTGGGGATTCAGTGTTGGTCAAAAGCAATAGCTCAAGCACTTAAGGGCCAAATGGTTTATCACCCTATCAAGGGCATGTATACATGCCCCCCGCCAACACACACATGTGCACACGCGTGCGCACACACACACAGAGCCTAAGAAATCAGGGACATAGAAAGTTGAAAAGGCAGTTCCCCAAATCTGGAAGGTTATCTTAGTCTGGCAGCCAATTTAAATCCTATTGGAATCTTTTATGGGTAGTATGTATATGTTTTTCTTTGAAAAAAATAATGTGAACCTTAAAAAGCCATGGGCACACTATGACAGGGAACTAGACAACTGAACTGTGAAGACCAGAAGCACAAATGATTCAAGGACATCGCTGTGTGTGGCAAATCCTGATTCCTCTAAGCACTGGGCTCTTTATGCTTCTGGTACTCTGGATTAAACACCACTAAGAACATTGTTCAGGCAAATAGACCACCAAGGTGGGCTCCACAAAGTTCTAAAGGTGATGATCAGACTAGCCTGCTGTCCTAGTTTGCACTGGTAGGGTATCTGTATCTGGCTTTCAGGCATCACATGCCTGGTTGGTTTGTAAAAGGTTCTCCCTTTAAATACATGGCAAGAGGTGTTATCTCTTCATGAAGATGAATGTGAGTTTGACCCTCTAAGGATGAGGGAAGGGTTGCTTTATGTTTAAAACCAGCATATTTCAAACTTGTACCTCTTAAGCATCTGGGAGAATGACCAATGACATCATGAAAACACAGATTCCGTTTAAAGAACTGCTTCCCAGAACCCTGCAACCCCTGGACTTAAATCAGTGAGTTCAAGGACCACCAAAACATTTTCTTTGGGATATTCACTTCATATATTCAAGCTGAAGCCACAGTGTACTTTTCCAAAGGGTGGACAAATTATAGAAATGACTGAAAGTGTAAAACAAGTCAACTAGTGGAGTGATCCGGGTCCTGCAGGGACAGGGAAAGGCAGGCTGAGGGCAGTGTTCATGGAATTCACAGAAGGAGCAAGGAGCTGTGACTGCAATTCTCACCACTTCCTAGAAACTCTCCAACCAAGAGCTCTATCCGGGGAGATAATAATCTTCTGAACATACCAGCAGCCCCAGGAAAAGACAGGAAAAGCAATCAGTGGGGAAGCAATAACCCAGGGGAAATAATGGAGTCAGTTCTTCAACTCAGAGTGAGGGTGACTGGATACTTCAGTTCCAAGTACTGCCAGCTCCAGTTGACAAACAGGTAGGGCTCCACAATTGTTATTTGGAGCCCAGAATGTCCTTTCCAATAGAAACAACGTTAATAGATGGTGGTTTGGTCCCCAGGCTAGTCAAATACCAGTCTCCCCACTGCATTATCAGCTAAAATAGGCTATTGTGGGCTGGTCTGGGAACCTAACCACAACTTAAAATGTCGTTTCTATGGGAAAACACATTCCACAGCAGGCAACCAGAGGGAAACTTGGCTACTCCAACTCACTGTTCCTCAGCTGTTGTAAGCTGCCCAGTGACCTGTGAGAATCCAACACCTTAAACTCAGACAACTCCACATGGTCCTGTAGAGGCAGCCAGAGTTGGAGCTGCTGGCCCAGGCCCATGCCCTCCCCCATTCCCAGCAAGAGACCATTAGGGCCAGTAGGGAATATCCATAAGTCCATTAACCAAGGACTTAAAAACCAGGGAGTAACTCAATGTTCTAATCCTCAATGTAGCCAATTTCTTTTGAAGACCAGAAGATCACACCCCATTAGCAACTATAATATAAAATCAGTGCCCAGGACTAGCTCCCAGACCAAAAGTTCAATGACCTATTTCCAGCAAACATGGCTTCCTGAAGAAACAAGGAAACAAGTCCATTTTGAACCCTATTTGGTGGCTCATACCCAAATTGTTGGAGCATGTCCATTTCAGATCTCCTGCAACTACCCTCTCTTTTGGAATGTGAGTTCCATAACAATAGAAAGTTGAGATTTATCTTTATAACCCCAACAACTAACATAACAAACAACTGAATCTTAAGGGGCAAATGAAGAAGGCTTAGGGTTTCAGATATGCTTTCACTAATTATTAAATAACAAAGCTACTAAATAATAAAATAAATGAAAAAAGTTATTAGTAAGAAATCAATACCATCACCTACTTTTATTTTTATTTATTTATTTTTTCTTGAGACAGAGTCTCACTCTGTCACCCTGGGTAGAATGTTGCAGCACCACAGCTCATAGCAACCTCAAACTCCTGGGCTCAAATGATCCTCTTGCCTCAGCCTCCCAAGTAGCTGAGACTACAGGCGCCTGCCACTGCACCTGGCTAGTTGTTGCTGTTGTTTCTAATTTTTTTTTTTAGTAGAGACAGGGTCTTGCTCTTGCTCAGGCTGCTCTACAAACTCCAAACTCAAGCAATCCACCTGCCTTAGCCTCCCAGAGTGAAAGGATTACAGGCGTGAGCCACCATGTCTGGCTCATCTACTTTTTTAAATTTTAGAAAATTAAAATAAAAAATCAAACATGTAATGAAAGGTACCCACAAATGGATTATATGGGGTATGAGAGTGAAATTATTCCACATTTCAGATGCATCATTTAAAAAAAAATTATAGCTACAAGAGCCTCAGACATCTTGCAGATCAAATTCTATTTCACAGCAGTCAACAGGCAATAGCTCTCTTAAATCATTTCTCTACCTAACCCTTCCATCAGTATAAGGACAACAATATTGCTAAGAAATAAAAAAAAATCAAAAATAAGTCATTCATAGACTTCAAGTTTCTATACAATTAGAGGAAATTAAGTAAAAGCATGTAGTCATTGAGACTGTTTAACTATTTCATTCATACTATTAGGGATCAAACACTTTACAAGCTTTGTTTAACTTTGCAATAAAAGCAAAGTTGTGTTTATTTCTAAACATTTATATATCTGGAAAGCCTTTAATAAAAATAACATAATTTAGATTTGAGGATATTTGACTAAGTCAGTACTTCATCTAGTCCATATAAAGCCACAGTGTAGAATAAAAATAATAATTAGCGATTTTTAGAGAGCTTTATAATTTATAAAACGATCATGTGACTCTTTCGCAAAACACTATCAAGAAACTGTATCACTCTGCTCATTTTCAGATGAGGAAACTGAAAGTGAGAGAAGTGAAGTAATTTTCCAAAGCCTGCATAATGGAAATATGTCATAAATCAGTAATTAAAAGCCAAAAGAATGAATTAATAAAACATCCCAAGGTTAACGGTAAAGGTTTTAAGATTAGAAATTAGAAAGATGTTTCCACAAATACCCCAAAGAGAATGTATCCTCTTTTTTATATAAACTAATTTGTACATCATTTGTTGAACTCTGGTTTTCTTTTACTAGGTTTGCAAAAAAGAAGAAAAAATTAAGACAGATCTTAGGAAGTATATTGAAAAAGGAAAGCATTGTAAAGGGAACACGTTTTCATAGGAACACTCATACAGATTCTGTTTTTAAATAGTTTCTGCATGGTGAGTATCCTATCTTGCACCCTCTGGTAAAAATATCTCTTAACACATTCAGCGTCTGGGTGAGTGGCTGGGGGAGGGCAACATAAAGATTCGAAAAGGGGATAATTCAAAACCTACTCACAGCTGGCTCTGGAATGCATTTGTACACGTACCTGAACATGGGTGCAAAGTAGCTCTAAGACCACCAGGTCATGCAGGCGAGTATCTGACGCAGCTTAGGAAGAGAAAAACCTCCAACTTCACATCTTTATGACTTAATTCAGAGGCCACCGGATGCTGTCCCTTACACGGAAAAAGGAGCAACTCTCCTCATTCCAGCCACCAGCATAGTCAGTTCTTCCCTGAAATCCAGTCCAAAAGATCTCTCTCTACCTGAGAAATGCCAGCGCTGTCCTCACAACATCTTCCCAGTTCTGGGGAAGATGTGACAATATTTGTGTTTTAAGCTATAATTAAGTAGAACAGGTGGTAAATGCCTGCACAAAGCTTCAACATGATGACAACTTCTGAAGTGGCACTGATTCTGTCAAACACAGCAAAAGACATCCACCCATTCTACCTCCTAACCTATCTAGAAGACTTCCAAATCTCTGTAGCAGCCCCCAATGGGAAAGCTAAAAACACATTCCAAAAGCCTGTCAGTTTACCTGGGAGTTTTATATGAGGTAGTAGAAATATATGAGGCCTTGGGGAATGACGTCCATCTCTGACTAATGTGAAACTCACACCCAGGGCTCTTGTTGCTACAGTCCTTTCCCAGGGAGGCCTGGGTGTACCAGTGTTTTTAGATTTTTTTTATTTGAATCACTGTATTCATTCCAATTCCTTAAATATAAAGAGCATCCCTGAGAAAACAATGTTGAAATGAGGGTATAAACATCCATTTCTGGATGTTAAAATCTTTGCAACTACCTTCTTCTTTCCACCTGTAGTCCAAAATCTTACCAATTTTTCACAAGGTCCTTGCCTGAAACTCATTAGTTTAACACAAAAATAACCCACTGTTTCTATATGGACTCTTATGAAAGATCATGGGATGAAGGGAGAGGAATGAACCCTTGTAGAATGACTTCCTTCCCTGTCTGCCCCCTCTGATACCAGACTCCTTCTGTGTAAATTTTCCACAGTTTTATACTCAACATAGCTAATCCTTACTATTAGATATTAAATAATTGCTCTACAACGTTCCAAGTTAAGGATCAGAAAAAGCGGACACAGAAGTATTGCAAACATTACTCGCTGTGAAGCATTGAGTATAGGTTCAAAACTAGGAGTCAAATTTTATAGCATCAATAAATAAATAGGAAATGACTGAATTTCAATATCCCCCTTCTGCCACCCTAATAAATTAATAGACACAAGTGATGATCATCAATGGCTACTAACATCAAAAAAAGAGACACTAGCAGTTATAACATGTCTCCTAGTGGAAAGACACATACCACCTACATCCTTTTGACAAAAGGTTGATTGTGAGCTTGATCAAGTTTCTTACTCTAACAATTCATAGCAAATACAAGGACCAAGGACTATGGTAAGTGTCACACCACTGGAATGCAGACATCACTAAACTATAAGAAACTCTACAGCAGCAGATCCACAAGTTGTCCAAGGGCTGGGCAGTGGTCTACAAATTGGATATTACTAGTCTACAGTGAGATACGGCACTTCAGCTAGAATGTTAATCATCTCACTGCTTCCTTCATCAAGAAAGTCTCCCTAGGAATAAATGATCAGCCTAAGTGAATAGTACACTTAGTAACATAATGGATTTACATGCAGGCGTAAGCTTCTCATCTCATCATGGGCTGGTAAAAGGCAGTCTGTGAACTGGCATCTTAAGAAACACAGCTCTACCAGACATGAACCAATGTCTTCAATAAATAAACTACAAGGAAAAAAATAACAGGTGAACAATCTATATATTCAAACATATTTAAGAGACATATTAAACAATTATAACACATGTATTTTATTCGAATCTTGATTTGCATGAGCTATAGGAAATAAATAAAATTAATATCCTAATGAAGGAAAGGTAAATCCTAGAAGTTTGATAGCATTAAAAATCATGTTAAATGTAATGGTGCTATTATGTTTATGTTTCTTAAGGGGTCCTTGTATTTCAGAAATACATATCAAAGCGTTTACCAATAAAACAATTTTTCAGAGATCTACTTCAAAATAATCTGCAGTGGGGTAGAGAAGAAGTAGATAAAACAAGATCGACCATTAATGGATGAATGTTGAGGCAGTGGTGCCATTGTGTCCTTCTCTTTAGTTTTGTATATATTTGAAATTCTCTATATCTGTATTAAAAAGTTAAAAAAAAAACTTTGCAGTAGCATTCGGCCTAGCCCATCCTGATGGCCAGAGCCTCCCACACACCATCATACCACACTTTTGTTTTCTTTTTCCATGGACTTGAAAAACCACCTTTATGTTATGCAACTCAATATTCTTGAGTGGGATAGAGGGGACCCCTATTTGGAGATAGTAACTGTCTAATCCCAATGTGTACACCATCTTAAATAAGTAGCAAGAGCTAACAAGAGTGTTTCTGTGAATCTCAAGTATCCATCCACTATATAAAGTTAACGTTCACTAGATGAGGAATCCAAGAACAAATGACTTGACTACACCTGTGCAAACAATTAAGCATGTCAGCTAAGAGGATAGATTCCTTTGGGCATTATACTACTTTTGGAAATGACTCCTTTTCATAAGGATACTTTACCTTTCTGTATGACAAACATAAACCCACCAGTTAATAAAAGATACCTTTGAGGGGAAAGGGGTTTATTTGTAACAGGTCCATAAAAGGGTTGAGTTGGGTTTTCGGGTACACAAATGGAAAGTCATGGGAAATATAAAATGAAGGAAGGAAATTATTTAGCAAGGAATCCTAGTCTGTTTTCTGACTTTTCAATGTGAGAGAATATGTGTTAATCTACTTTTAAGGAGGGAAATGCAAATGAGCAGATGACTCTGTCCAAGGTTGAATTAGATGATGTTGTCTTCTGTCAAATGTTCAACAATGGCTAGATGAAGCTGAGACTGCTTACAAAAAAGAAAAAAATGGTTTATATATTCCTATAAGATACCTGAAAGGTTTTCAAAACCTTAAAATGAAAAATTTATTTTATTTGAGGTTTCTTTCTTTCCTGGAAAGTTAGTAGAGCACATAAAGTACCTGGTATTTGTTTGATTTAATAGATTTGATTTTTTATAAACTTTATCATGGTGGTAGTGTGATTTGCCCCATGGGGATGAGAAATAGTAGGTATTTTGAACATTTTTAATGGCTTGGAAAAATAATTATTACTTAGATCATTCCTTTTTTTCTCTCTTTCTCTTTTTGAGACAAAGTCCCACTCTGTTGCCCTGGGTAGTGTGTCATGGAGTCATAGCTCACAGCAACCTCAAAATCCTGGGCTCAAATGATCCTCTTGCTTCAGTCATCAGTTAGCTCAGACTATAAGCACTTGTCACAATGCCCTGCTAATTTTTCTATTTTTAGTAGAGATAGGGTCTCACCCTTGCTCAGGCTGGTCTCCAATACATGAGATTGAGCAATCCACCTGCCTTGGCCTCCCAGAGTGCTAGGATTACAGGCATGAGCCACCATGCTGGGCCTTAAATCATTCCTTATTTAAAGCACTTATTTTTATAGGCAATGAATGCATACGAAGCAACAGCCTTTACGGCCAGTTAACCAGAGATTGGCATGCAGGGCGCAGGGTACAGGAATTCTACCAAAGCTATACCTAAGTTCAGATAATGTCTGTTTTGTTCCACTTTCCCAGATGTTCAATAGTTTAAGATCTCTCTGAAAGTCAATGTTCATTATAATCAAAATGGGAATCCTTAAAAGAAAATTAAAAAATATTTTCAATTTCTCAAGAGAATTAGGGCACCAAAGAGAAATAACAAATAAGACTCTCTTTGTACTGAATGAGCATTACACTGCTGCATGGCATGAAGCCAGAGGAGGGAACACTCAGCTAGGAGTGAAAGCTATGGCTCTCTCAGGGGTGGCCAATCTGTGTCAGCCTGGCCCCAATCATGCAAATGAGGCCTGCCCACAAAGCACACAGAGAACAGTGATGACAAAGTGACCCGAAGGAGCACTGAGCCCATGGGAAATGGAGCTGTTCTCGCTTTGGGTGCAGAGGTGCTGTGTTTACCCACCCACTATCCCTTCCCCTCCTTTGCTAACCAAACTCCTCTTTCCTAAGAGCAGCCTATCCCACACAGTTTAGGCAGGACTGACACATGGCTCAATCTTTGCCAGCTAAAGTGCCCTATCTCTTTGGCCACAGTGATGGGCATGTGACTTGAACAAAAGCAGAACCCTCCATGAGATCCATGTGTGTGTCTGGGAAAGAGAACTTATTACCTCTGAGATCATGAATTGCAGGGCAGTGTTGGCTTGTCATTGCCAGTGGTCTTCTGGTCTACCTAGTCATAACCAAACCCTTACTCCAAAACAGGCAATTAAAGCACATTTCATGAATGGCCAACTACCTTGCCACAAAACAATCCTACTTCTCAGCCTATCTCTTTGCACTGCTGCCAATGAAAATGGTTTTTTTCAGGCTGGTCCTTTCATGTCCTAAAAGTCTAAATTCCATTTACAAAGGCTCTTAAAAGAAAAAAAAGTGTTGATCAGGAAGGAGGCAAGGCTTATCTAACAGATCTGCCAATTAAAAAATGTAAACGTTTTTTAAGGAGTTGAAATGAACGTATTAACAAGGAAAAATACTCAGTATGTTCATTTCCCAGTCAAGGCAGCACAATTTGGAGAGAAGGGGAAATTCTCAAAATAAAAATTTATGCACAAATTGCCTTTAAATATAACCAGATCTCCAAAGATATAGTAAGTTTCCTTTAAAATTACATTTTTTTTAATTTTTGATAATGCTTAGATTTTCTTCCTGTTTCTGAAAATAATCAGTTCTAAGATAAGAAAGTGGAGACCATGATATCCAAATACCAATAATTATCTAAATTTTTGCTTTTAGCCCTTAAAAAAAAAACCCAGCTTGTTTATATGACTCTATCCCTCGTTTTCCTTATCTGTAGCAGCCTTATAATCATTCTCATCATCGTAGCTAACCATGTCAGGCACTGTACTAGGAACTAGAAATGGACTTGCTCGTTAAATCTTAGGACAACAAAGAAAGATGAGTATTATAACCTCAGTTATGAGGAAAGATACTGAGGCTGAGAGAGGTCAAGCCACTTTTCCGAGGTTTCATTCTTAGTGGGTAGTGAAGCTGGGATTCAACACCAGACGTGTCTATCTCCACACTTCTAAGCCTCTCTCAAAGCATGGCCAATGGTTATTAGCAATCATTGAAAATGACTCCTTGGTCCTTTAAAATAAAATCCCACAAGCAATACCACTCTACCCGGCTACCCACAACCAGCCTCAAATAGGAAACAGTGTGAGGTAATTATAACATATACCCCAGCCACTAGCTCTGGGTTTTTATGACTAAACTGCCAAATCACTCCTAGCCAACTCTTCAGGAAATGTTCAGACACTTTCTCAGATTCCAGCTAAAACATCAGCTATGTGGCCCTGGGGAGTACAGAGCTCACAGGGTGGTAATGGGATATAAAATTTGCAAACTTGAGGTCAGTGGCCTAAACTCCAGGGTGTGAAGCACCAGCTGTCCATGAAAGATTAAAAACTATTTGTCGACTTAAAGGTTATATGTCAAGTCCTTCATTGCAAAGCACTTGTCCACATCACCTCAGACATTAACTCCATCAGTCAAGAGGAGAAATATATTCTAAATAGTAGTTCTCCCTCAAATCATTGGAAAGTAGATAATGCTATCAACAGGCCTGAGACAGGGTGTTCATTCTGATAATTAAGCATTTGATCCAACTCAAACACAGCTAATGATCAAAAAATAGTTGTCACTTAGATTAGACAGATTTTTTTTAATTGTTGGGGATTCATTGAGGGTACAAGAAACCAGGTTACGCTGATTGCATTTGTTAAGTAAAGTCCCTCTTAGAATTGTGTCTTGCCCC